>JBAMBR010006787.1:32500-35094 GCA_037044475.1 Zaprionus obscuricornis | reverse complement strand
TTTATTTATTTATTTTTTTTTTTTTGGTTTCCATCTTTTGGTATTTTATTTATTTTGTTTGTTTTAACTATAAGGTTCATATGAATGCGGTATATTTTGTTTTTGTTTTATATTTTGTTAATTAATCAGTTTTGGAGCTTTCAAGCGACTGAAGCTGCTATAACTAGAAATATATATATATATATCTATATATATGTATATATACATACATATGTATATGGATGTATGTATTTTATTTTTTTTTTTTTTGTAATTATATGTATAATTATTTTTTTATATGTATATACATTCGATCTCTGGCATAAATTCATCAAAGGTGACGTATATTTGGTATATTTATACTATGAATTTGTTATTATTATTTTTGTTTTTCTTTTTTTTTGTCTTTTTTGTTTGTGTGTTGCTTTTATTTATTTTTATTAATTTTTGTTTTGTTTTTGTTTTTTTTTTTGGTATTGTTTTGGTATTTTTTGTAGTTAGTTGCTTGAGGTGAGGCTGTTAATGAGATTTAAATATGAAATTCGCAATTCCTCGTATTTCCCGTGTATATATGTGTATATATATATAAATATCTGTTTCTTTATTTTCATTCATTGAATTTATTTATTTATAGTATTATTTGAAATATTTTTATACTTTTCAATATATATAAATTTTTGACTAATTGTCGTACTCATTAAGCTTGACTTTAAAAAATCGTAATTGCACCTTTTCATAATTATTTTTGTTTGTTTTTGCTTCGTCTTCGTCTTCGTCTTCTTCTTTTTTTTTTTTAATATTAAATTTTCATTTTGTAGTTAATAATTTTATGCGTGTTTTTCTTCTTTTTTTTTTGTTTAATTTTTTTATCGCTTTATTTGTTGTATCTGTTAAGTTTATCGATTCATATAATTTATAAGGCTCTGTGTAGTTTTAGCTCTTAAATCTATATAGAATTCATGATAACAAAAACAACAAAATTTTTCAAATATATTTTAGTTTCTTTCAGAGTTATGAGCTGGAAGCAGGGCGTGTGTCTCTGTGTGTTTGTGTGTGTCTGTATATTGAACAATTTGTAACAAATTTTTATTTATTTTTTTCTTTTATTATTTTAAATTAATTTATTATATTTAATTATATTATAATATTAATTTATTTTGATTAATTTTTAGTTATAAATAAGTTTTATTTTTATGCTTGTGTATTTTGCTTTTTATCAGTTTTATCAGTTGAACAAATTTTCGAAGAACTATTTTATAGTTAACTGCTGCAGTTAACACTAGGTAATGTCAGTATGTTGTCTATAATCGCCTCATTCGTTACAATGCTCAAATTATGTATTTTGTATATGTATGTTAAACGTAAACTAATTCTCTTATTCAATTTTAGTTAGTTGAGTCGTTTGATTTAGCAAATTTGACTAGTGCGTTTTTTGTTATTGTTAGATTAACAATTATTTTGAATTCATATTATTTTCCTACACTAATATTATGTATATATTTTTGTATAGTATTATTTATATTTATTTATTTAATATTATTTATATATACAATTTTTTAGCATTTTTAGTTTATTATTTATTTCACTAATTTCAATATACTAAACATATTTAACGAATTTCTCTATTATACATATACATACATATATATTTATATATACATATATCGAGAATATATATATACATACATATATGTAAATGTTTAATTAACATAATTATTATATGTATATATATATATGTATTCTTATTATTGAGATATACATATGTATGTGTATGTTAGTGAACTAATCATATATACTACATACTATTTATATATATATATATATATGCTCTATATGTATGTATGTATAATTTAAGTCATGTTTTTAATACCACTTGAATTGCTTTTCGGTTGCTAAGAAACTAAGAAATCTCTAGTTTATGGTGCTTGATTAGCCGACGGATCCTGCAACTGCCACAAAACAGAGAAAGAGTTCCTGTGTGTGTATGAGAGAGAGAGAGAGAGAGAGAAAATGAAAGGGAAGGGAGGTAAAGAATGATAACAATTTCAATAAATAAGAATTTGAGCCATACATGACATAAATATTCATTTATCCAGAGATTAAATATGAATTAAACTAAATAATGTAATTCTCCAAAGTTCGGAGCGATTCGATTTGTAACTCCCAATGACACCCAAACACATACATACGCTTTATAGTAGTACTAATAGATTTGGTGCCGGAAGACGATAGGTCGCTCGTATTGCTTTCAGTTTATCGTATGTACATATATAAGGGTGTGAGTTTTTATCTTATCAGGGAAATTCCAAAACGAAAGAAAGGACAGAAAAAATAGTTTCTAATTGATCTACAACTATATTATATGTATATGTATGTATGTATGAGAGAATCATTTTATAGTGGACAAATCAGTTGCAAAGTGACTTATAAATGTAATGAAACCTTTAAGATCATATCGTCGTCATTATGCTATGTATGGAGAAATACTCTCTATGTGTGTTATTACTTTTCATCTCTTTGTCTGTTCTCTATTCTTTGGATTGAGCTTGGGCTTTATTTTATTTACTTTTTCTGTTTTATTTTTCATATTTTTTTATTTTTTTTTTAGTTTTTAA
>JBAMBR010006787.1:0-30000 GCA_037044475.1 Zaprionus obscuricornis | reverse complement strand
TTGTTCATAGAGCTAGCAGACTTTTGTATTTATCAGATGGACAGTGTCTATGCAAATAGCAGTTGAGAGATAGAACGAGAGAGAGAGAGAGAGAGAGAGAGAGAGAGAGGGAGATAAGTATTATATATATGGAAAGTGAGAGAATAAGCATAAGATTTAGAGTTAAGACTCACAAGTAAATTTTAGATAGAGAAGGAGTGAGAGAGAGAGAGAGATTGAGAGACACTTAGCAGCAGAGAGCGCATAGGTACCTAGGACTAACTTGCTTAAATAGTTATCTCTTTGTGTGTGTATGTATAACTGTACATACATATATCATATATGCATGATGTAACATATGTATGAATACATATACATGTATGTACATATAGACATATATATCAGATGTACCTAGAAGTAGTATATACATATGTATGTATGTGTACTAGTACCAGTTAGTTACTATATATACATATATGTATATACATAGTATGATTTTATGTATGTATGTGTGTGTGTGTGTGTGTGTGTGTGTGTGTGTATATGTATATATCTATAGACTAGACTAGCTAAGCGTATGTGTAGGCAAACTCAGATTGACCATGGCCCTGGTTCAGTCTGGGGTGCGGAAGAGTTGGCTGGTTCCCAAGTACAAGTATTAATAGCTTATCGACAATATATCGATAACTTATCGACAATATGTTGATAATATATCGCTAACATATTTATATACCAACATCATATCGATTATACATATGTCGATAGTATTTTTGATAATATATCGATAACCCATTAAATATATATATCGATATCAATATCGACAACTTATCGATAACTTATCGATAACGCATTGTACCAGTCCCATTATTGCTCGAAACTGCTGCTGTCCGCCGATAGATGCCGCACCAGTATCTTTGGCTAGAGTAGCTCACGTTTAATGCGACCACTGCCCGTTGGCGTCGTTGCCGCACTTGTCGTTCCAGTTGGCGTCGTTGCTGTTCCCGTGCCCGTTGCCATCGCTGGGGGTGTTGTTGCCGTACCAGTTGGTGTCACCTGTGTCACTGTCGGCGGCAACTGTTGGGCAACCGTGAAGTCCTCCTCAAGCAGACGTAAATGCAGCAGTTCGACAGCAGCAATTGGACTTGTTGCCCCTGCTGCTGATGCTGATGTTGTTGCTGTTACTGCTGTTACTGGTGTTACCGTTGATGATGCTGGTGCTGACGCTGTCACGCTTGTCGTACCAGATCCAGTTAGTGCGCCAATAGCATGTGCCTGCTTAGGAGGCGCCGGTGCTTTCCTGCTCTTCGAGCGTCGCTTTTTGAGCATCAATGGGCCCAGGCCGTTGCCTCCTGCGCTGGACACAACATGGACACTTGGATTTAGTAGACCGCTGCCAGCGCCAGCGTTCACATGACTTGCTGCTGTCGATGCTGCTGCTGATGCAGCTGTACCGCCGGTTAAACCAATTGCAACTGTTGTTGCTGTTGCCACTGTTGCACCTGAACCGGCTGTTGGCGATGAAATTGTTATCACAGTGTCCACTGGCGTTGTAGCTGTTGCTGTTGCTGTTGCCGTTGCCGGTGTTGTCGGTGTACCTGCTGTAGTACTAGCTACATTACCGCCACCGCCACCAGGACCACCAGGGCCACCAGCACCGCAACCTGCACATATCTCGTCGCCAGGCGTTGTCTGACCGCTGCTATCGACCTGCGGCGCCAAACGCTTTACCAGCTCACCCAGCAGATCTTCGATGCGGCCAATACGTTGCTGCATACGCTGCAACTCAAGCCGCACATCAACCTTCATGTCCAGCACGGTGGCAATGAGATCGCGCTGTGCCAACGTTGGTGGCGTCTCACGCAGCCCCGTATCATACGTATCGGAAGTTGTTGCCCGCGAGCTGGCCATCTCTATCTGACGTTCACGTTCCAATGCCAAATTTCGTTCCTTTGTTGCCGTCGCTGCTGTTATCACTGCCCCAGCTGCAGTACCAGGTGTCAGTGCTGGTATTGCCACCGTTGTTGTTGTTGTTGTTGTACCACTCGATGCACCACCATCGATAACCACACGACTGTCACGACTTGGCGGTGATGAATCAACTTCGCCGCCTTCATCAATGGTATCTTGGCGTGCAAGCGTCGCCTGGCTGGCCTGTAGCTTTGGTGCCTTAGGAAATACCTGCAGGGTGACGTTTTAATGGATGCATAGACAGGTGTGTGTTGATAGGTTTGACAGGTTCGATAGGTTCGACAGTTTTGACAGGTTCGATAGTTTGGATTAGATGACAGATCGAACGATGACGATGACAGAGTTAATGGCAGGTTCAGGTTCAGGTTCAGGTTCAGGTTCAGGTACAGTTACGGTTACAGTTACAGTTACAGATTCGGATACAGGTTCAGGTTGAGGATTTTTTACGTTCAGTTTAAAGGATAGGAGAAAAGTGAGAAAAGTGTTTCAGTTTTTTTTTTGTTTTCAAAGTTTTTTGTATTTTGTTTTTGTTTTTTGTTTTTTTTTTTATTTATGTTTAAGGTTTGAATTGTTTTTATAGTTTTTTTTTTGTCGTTGCGCATTCATAATTTGTTTGTTTTGTTTTGTTTTTTTTTTTATTAATTGTTGTTGTGATTTGTTGTTGTATTAGAGAGAGATAGATAGAGTATTATTTGTTGTTGTTGTTGTTATTTTGTTTATTTGCAAAGTTAAATTTTAAGGTGAAATTTTCATGTGCAGTTTGGATTCCAATCGATTAATTTTTTACAAGTGGTGGCGCGCATCCAATTTAAGTTATTGTTGTTGTTGTTGATTGTTGTTGTAGCAAGGCAAGCAATTGTATTTTATAGTTTATAGTTATTGTTGTTGTTGTTGTATTTTTGCAGTTGTTGTTGTTGTTGATTTGTACAGAGAAAAATGATGAACAATAAACGAAACGAATATTAGAAATTAGAAAAATTATTAATCGATTTTTTTTTGTTTTGTTTTTGGGATTTTTTTTTTTTATTTTTAAGTTATTTCTAGCTACCGTTGCATATGATTGTATGCATGTATGTAAAGCACATATGTATACATGTATATACATACATACAAACATATGTCACTGTGTGCACGCACGTCTGCATGTGTGTGTGTGTGTGTGTGTGTGTTTGTGTTTGTGTATATGCTGCGTTTCTTTTTCTTTTGTTTTTTTTTTTTTTTTTTTTTTGTATCAGCAATCAGCATTTGAATTAGCGCTAAGTTCAAAGTTCAACTACGAAAACGGGCTTAAACGGCGACGCAGCACTAGATAACGAACGTACGAACAGAGCACTACAAATCGATATACATACGATACGTTACGATATATATCGCACGCAATGCACGATCATTTTTGCACTATCGATACACATTAAGTCGCTGTCATTGCCAAAATGTACTGTGTATGTGTGTTTGTGTGTGTGTGTGTAAGTGTCACATATCGATAACTACGTAGCCGTAAACCGATAGGCGATAATATAAGCATGTGTGTGTGTGTGTGTGAGATTTTTTTGATTTTTTTGTTGCATGTGTATATATATATGTGTGTGTGTGTGTGTGTGTTATGTGTCTGCTAAGCAAACTAATTAGTGTTGTAAAGCAACGAAATAGATTTCAATGTTTTTTTTTTAAAGTAGCCGTTAAGTAATATGATCAATTAAAAAACTTACTTTGCTTAATTGAAAATGCTTTTTGTTTTTAGTTTTTTTGTTATTATTATTTTTTTGTTTTTTTTGGATTTATCGAACGCAAAAGAGAGTCGATAACAAATCGATAACAACGAAATGAAAGCAAAATGGCGTTGAAGTTGGCATCGAGACGAAAGTACAAAAATGTACAAAAACGATAAAACGAGATAAAAAAGATATATATAAAAAAACGGGGTGAGCATTATATAAAAGAAAAAGGAAAATCGATTTATGCTATGTATACATTGTAATAATTATTATACATTGCATTTGTATTTTTTCTTTTTAGATAATCGATAATTGTAATCGATAAGTTAATCGTTTTGGTTAATCAACAATTATTTACGTTTCTTTGAAATTCGTATTTTTTTTTTTATTTATGCTAATTTGATTGATAATAAACGATAATTAATCGATTAGCTTATCGATAATTAATTAGATCATTATTTACTCTTCTTGTATTAGTTTTTTTTTTTGCTAATTAGATTCTGTTATGTATGTATGTATGTGTACATACATATGTACATGTGTATGTGTGTATGTATGTACATATGTATATGTATATGTATATGTATATGTATGTATGTATGTATGTATGTTTTGATATTTGTTGTTAATATATTGTATATTTTTGTAGCTGTAATTGTTTGTTGTTTGCGTTTTCATTGGTTAAACGATTAAACGATTAACGGTAATTACTTTATTGCCTTGTCCACCATTGCTACTCGAAGTACTACTCTGCCTCGCTTGGGCAGTGCTCTCACGCAGACTTTCGCGGGCGCTCAAACTTCTCGAGACGGCTACCTTGGCGCTAGTATCGCTAGCTGAATCGACACTTGAACTGCCCAGAAGGCGTCCCCATTTGCTAGCACGGGTACTACGTGCAGATGGTGGACCCGATGAGGGCGAGGGTGATGGCGATGGTGAGGGTACGGCAGCAGTTGCAAGGATGCGTGAGTCCTCAGTTAATGTTAGTTTAGCGGGTAGCTTCTTGGGTAGGTTCAAATATTTTTTTTTGGTTTTTTTTTTTTTTTTATTTTATTGTTTTTTTTTTTTTTTTGTGGTAATTTTTATTTTTGGTTTGTTGGATTAATGAGCAATTCAGTACGAAGAAGATAGAAAGAAAGATAGAGGGAGATAGATAGAAAAAGAGAGAGAGAGAGAGAGAGAGAGAATAATGGAAAGCAAAAAGAGTTGCGTGTGTGGTTGTAGAGCGTTTTGTATATATATATATATATATATATATATATGAGAGAGAGAGATATATATATAGATAGAAATTCGGTTACGGATACGGATACGGATTTCAGGTAAGGAAATTATTTGAGTAAGAATTTTGTGTGGTTTGGCAAATTTTTGGATTATTTTGTTGATGTTGTTGTTGGTTTATTTGATTGTAAAATATCAGTGAATGGGGAAAAAGACCAAGAAAGAGAGAGAGAGAGAGAGAGAGAAAGAAAAAAAGAGTCGGGGGGAAAAAGAGGAAAAATAATTTACAAATTTTTCGTTAGTAATTTTGTTCATTTTAGAGTTTTCAATTTCAGCCAAATTGACAACAAATTTTATACAGCGTCAGCAAACACAAATAACAATAGAGCGAGAAAGAGAGAGTATGTGATAAAGTGTATATGAAAGATAGTTAAAGAAAGAGAGAAATAGGAATAGTTATGTGATGAGTAAAGAAGCGAACAGCGAACACACAAAAAACAAAATTGCAATGTAAAATCAGCATATGTGAGAGTACAAGTGAGACAGAAATATATGAAGAGAGAGAGAGAGAGAGAGAGAGAAATAGATATAAAGAGAGAGAGAGAGAGAGAGAGAGAGATAGAAAAAGACAAAGGCAGAAACAGTTGTTGCAGGTTGGTGTTGGTTTTTTTTTTTTTTTTGAATGTTGGCAGTAAGATCGTAAGCATGTTAAAGGAAGACAAAGAAAGATATACAACGAGCATAAGTCACACATTGTATGCGTAATGGTATCAAAAAAGAAAAAAAAAAAAAAACATCAACAACACAAAAAAAAAAAAAAAGAACAAGATACTAAAAACTAAATACAAGTTACAATACGTATATATAACGGTTAACACTTAATATAACTGTTAACAGTTAACGGTACATGTAACGGTAAACAGTAAACAGTAAACATTAGAACAATATAACAGTAAAACACTTAAAGTAACGGTGCCAGCTTGGCCACATGGCCCAACAAACCTGAGCTGTGGCTGTGGCTGAGCTGTGTGTGGATTAGTTTAGTTTAGTTAGTTTTGTTTTCGAGTTTAGTTTTTCGTTTTTGTTTTTGTTAGATTTTAGTTTAGTTTTGTTAGTTAACGATAATGCTTCGAGAAAAACAATTAGTTAAATTACTTATTTTTCTTTTCGATAAGTATAATATATTATAAAAAGTAGCAAGTTGTATTATTATAGTACATATATTATTATTATTACGATATTATTAAATAGATGTGTATGTATATATATAATTTTTTTTTGTTAATATGAGTATACAGTGCACACTCGAAGAAATGAACAACAGAGCAAGTTCCAATTATTATAAATAAGCGAAAAGAAAATCTAGTAAAATATAAACTCAATTATTTTTAGTTCGCATTAGCGAGTGTGCACTGTATTTAAGCACATGATAAAAAAATAAACTCAATATTAAATAGAACTTTTTTTTTTTTAATTGCAAAAATAAATTCATAAATTTAATAAAAAAAATATATATATATAAATTGCGAAAATAATATTAGTTGCTAAGAAATTGTTTGCTCAACTGTTGAAATAATGTAATAGTATCGGACAATATTGGAACAGTCTATCATTGCTATACTCCTGATTTCACTTATTTTCCCTTGAAGCTTGGCTTAAAACATATTCTTCTTCTCTTGAATTATCTAAAATTTAAATTTGAATTAAAAAATTTTTTTTTTTAAATTTAAATAAAAATTATATTGATTAAGTTTTAAATTTTTGTCTTATTTCTTTATTAAATTATTGTTATACCTTTGCAGAGAATAATAATAATTTTTCCTTGGAGTTTGTAACATCAAGAAGAAGTCATGAGAGACCGTATTTATCATATAATAAATTGAATTTTTTTTTTTCAATATATTTAATTTTGAATATAATAAAAAAAAAAACTATTTTAAATTTTACTTGCAACGTTTCTTTCTTTTATTCTGATTCTCGATCCTATAATAAAAAAAAAATGATCTACGAACACAAAACAACACAATAGTACAACGATAACACAATTAACAATTAACTTTTCAACGCTGACAGAAAGAAAGCATAACACAGTAACAGTAACACAGCGAAATGAGCAAACACAACGAAACCGAACATAACCTAACATAACATAATATAACAGAACAAAATTTGAACATGATCTAGAACAAGTAACATGAGCAAGAGCAAGAGCAAGAGCAAGAGCAAGAGCTAAAGCATAGGAAATGTAAACACTTTGAACTCACCTTGGTGCGTTCAACTTCGCCATCTCCTTTCTCGACATCACTTTGGCCGGAGCCGACAATCTCTTTGCTGCCAGCTTGTACTTGTGGTGTACGTCGAAATTTGGAAAAGATTTTTCGTACTAGATGATCCTGATTTTGGGGCAATTGCGGCTCATTCTTACGCCGTTCGGCCAATTCTTTTTCGCGTTTCACATCGGCCACCTTGCGAAAAATCAGTCGATGTCTGAGATTGTAGGTGAGCACCAGATTACGTGCAAAGCTATTCGCAAATGCCGAATAGAAATCGAGGACTTCGAGCAATTTATCACGTTTGATGGCATGCAAATCACAGTAGGTCAGAGCACGCACATTTGCTGCACTCTGTCCAACGGCTGAGTCCTTCCAGAATTGATCACCGAAGACGTCGCCCTTGCCTTGTATAATATTAAATCATTTTAAGGGATTTTAGATATTCTTTTGTTTTTTTATATATATATATATATATATATTTTTGTATATCATTAACTTAATTTGAATAGTAAACTTACCCAGTATTGCCACAACTTCGTCATCTTGTATTACCTCCAGGCTACCAGTAACAATAAAGCATAAACTATCGATACTTTCGCCAGTATGATAGAGTAAATCACCGGGTGCCGAATGGGACATCATAAAGTGCATCGCTAATGCGCGTAGACAACCATCCGAGGCCAGACGAAATGCTGGATGCTCGTTAAATACTTTGCGATTTAGATGAACACATATGTCAGCCTTCATATCTTTCGGACAATAGTTTAGTACCTGCGAATTGTGAATGAGTTGCGAGTTGCGTTCTCTGTCTGTGTCTTCGGGGTCATTCGCATTGGGCATTTTTTTCATTTTTTTTGTTTTTTTTTTTTTTTTGCTACTCAATTCAAGTCGCCCGCAAACTGCAAACCGCAAAACGCAAACCCGTATCAAAAAAAAAAACCCTCGCTTGATAAATATAGCCCCCCCTGCCCGGATTGCTCGCTCACTTGCTTGCTTGTATGATTTGTGTGGTATAGGGAAACATATAAATACGGAATTTTATCGGTATTATTACTATTATTATTTGGAGATAGGATGGAATTTCTTTTTCTTTAAATTATTAAAGGAGGGGAAATTTTGGTAAGATGATGTTACGGACAATAGACGTGAGTAGACAACTTTTACTCACGACTATGAACAAAACACAACACAAATAAGTGCAATATATTCCATAAGAATAAGGATTATGAAATTTTGGATAAAGCTTCCTGAAGTGGCCTTGATATGAAATTTGACAACTACGAGTTGTATAATACACAAACTATATAGGCAAATATATAGAGATTATAAAAATCTTTTGATGATTGGGAGGACGACATACACACACACACACACATACACACACACGCACACACACATACACACAGACACTCACGTACACATACACTAATACACATACAACATTGAACAGTGTACAAAAGACCTGTAACTTTTGTGTGTGTATCTCTCTGTCTTTCAGTGTCTAAATATTTATGTGTATACGTGTGTATGTGTTTTTGTAATTGCATGTGCTTGTATTTGTGTGGCCTGTGGTATATATATATATATATATGTTTTTGTGTTTATGAGTGTGTGTGTGTGTGTGTGTGTGTGGAGTTGCACTTGTTAGGTCAGATGAGTTTGGGGTTACACTCCTCAAAAAAAAAAAATATACCCATAGTTTCCTGAAATCTCGATCTAACTTTTTTCTTTATTTTTTTTGGCGGGTTATACAAAAGTTTTTGAAGAACTCTGTAAGAATATACAGATAATATTTCATTTCTTTTGTCTTACATTTGTTTTTTTGATTTGTTTTTATATTTTTCAAATTGCGGCACAAACTACAGTCAACGAAATAGGTATAAAGGTC
Organism: Zaprionus obscuricornis; assembly: GCA_037044475.1. NCBI lineage: Eukaryota > Metazoa > Arthropoda > Insecta > Diptera > Drosophilidae > Zaprionus > Zaprionus obscuricornis. The sequence goes on along the minus strand of JBAMBR010006787.1, from coordinate 20,956 downwards.
AGTTTTATATTTGCGCTAACATTTTTTTCTCTTTCTTTTTCTTTTTCGTTTTTTTTTTTCATATTGTATTTGAATGCATAAAGGCAATTCAAAATTTGATTGTTATTTTTTTTTATGTATTGTATATACTTTTAAACCAAACATATATTGTATATTTTTTCAATAGTAAATTATTCGGCACACACATAGTCACCCTTTAGGGGCAACATTTTGGCGGCCGTTTGGTTTAAAGTTCATCTAAAGGCATGAATTTGACGGACGCTTTTCGTTTTGGCACGGATTTAGCTCAAGCGCAATTTTTTTTTATTTTTTTTTTTTAATAGTAGAAGGAAAAATACATGAAACATGAATAAGTAGAGTTTTTGGATTAGAATTTGCATTTGTTTTTTTTTATTTTTTGGTTTTGAATTTTCTTAAATTTTATTTAAGTAAATGGCGTTGCCAAAGATTTAAAGAACAAACAGAAAAAAGTAAAACACACATAGAGCTTACCTCGACCTTGATTTTGGGACTTATGATCCTTATGATAAAACAAAAAAAATACCCTTGGAAACCTTGAGCTCAATTGTTAAGCTCGTAGTTATCTCTTAGTATATGTATATATAAGTATAACTATACTATATAGTATATATACAGTATATACTGAATTTGTTTTGTATTTTTTTTATTTGTTAGTTTAAAATTCATAACTACGCTCTAAGCCTGTATTAGTATTATTATTAATAAAATTATTATATTTTTGTTTTCGTGATATTTTTTTTTTTTCTTTTTTTTTAAATTTTTGTTTATCATTAGTTAAGTTTTGTTTTTCTAAATTGTTATGGCGAATAGCGAATGAAACATAACTGTAAAAACAAAGCAAATATAGCAAATAGCAAAATGGCAAAAAACAGCGGCAAAAGCAGCGACAAATGGTTGAAATGTCAAAATGTCAAAATGGCTAAATGGCAAATTGGTAAATGGGAATCATTCAATGTTTGCCATTTTCATTTTTGGGTAAAAGTACTTGAGAAATGTGAAGAATTTTGCTTGTACATAGTAAGTAGTAATAGTAAGAGTAAGTATTATTTATTATTAGTAGTAGTAGTTGTAGTAGTAGTAGTAGTAGTAGTAGTAAAAGTTTTTACTATTTGTAGTAGTTAGTAGTAGTACATAGTAGTAGTTGTGGTAGCAGTTAGCAGTAGTAGTATATGTATGTGTTATATGTTAAGTAAAGTAATAGTACAAGTGTTCTCTATTTTTATCTGTGTATGTGTATCTATATGTATGTGTATGTGTGTGTGTGTGTATGTGTGTGTGTGTAATAGCCTTGGTCTTTATGTACAAATAAGTTTGTGTCAAAGCGACTGCTTCATTTTCCACTTGATAGTGAAGACAGTGAATATACATTTACAGAGTAAATGAGTATGTGTGTGTGAGAGAGAGAGAGAGGGAACGAGAGAGAAAGTAGGAGAATGTGAGGTGACAGTGTGACAGAATGTGAGAGATATTAACACAAGTTGTTGTATGTTTGTGGACAGATTCGTTAAGTGGCATGTGAGCGTGTGACAGGGAGATTGAGAGAGCGAGAGAGAGAACGAGAGTGAGAGTAAGAGCGATTATACCATAGATGATATAATCTTCAAACTCAATCGAATTGCGCTGTGTGTGTGTGTGTGTGTGCGTATATGTGATGAGTGAGCATATGAGTCTAAATAGATTGAATGGACTAGTTTATACAGTGTATATATAGTATATCTATTTCTATATAAATTTATACATAGTATATATTGAGTATTTGTTGTTTGTTGCAATTTCGGAAGCTGCTTATAAGCAGATACAATTTCATTTACAATATTAATACATTTTCAAGCATGGGTAGAGAATGTCAGATAAAGCTTTTACAAATTATTATATATATACATGTTCTCAAACAGCCGATTAATCCAATCGCGCTACTATATATAATCAATATTTATATTTGATAATATTTGCAGATTTTGGTTAATTTTTACCAAAAGTTTTTTATGCTAAGAAGTTGGTTTGCCAGATCCGATATAGTATATGGTATATATTCTCGATCATCATAATTCAATGAAACTTGGCATAACTATCAATACTACTAATGGCCATATACGGTATATAAGACGAAGCCGGATCGGACAACTACATAATAAGGAACTTAGGAACTTTTTTGTTTGTAAAAGATATGCAGTTGAGCCCTACATTATTTGAGTCTAGAAGTGACATATAAGTCATATTAATCAAGTATAAATTGGAACACTATATTATATAGCTGCCAGAAATGTTTTTTTCAGGCTTTATGAAATTTATTAAATCATCGGGATTATGAAGATAATTTTGTTTTCTTGATTTATTTATTATGTATTGAAAGTAAAATTTTAGATGAATATTAGCATTATGACGATTATACATATATACAGAACATTAACTCAGATAATTCTCGTAACTTTCAGAGCAACGAAACAAAATTTTGTTAATAATTTTTATGTTTTATGAATTGTATTGATTTTGTTTTTGTTTGTTTGATTTTTTTTTTTTTTTTTGGATTGACATGGAAAATGTACTGCAAGCTCATTGGCAAAGTAAGGAGCCTAAGGAAAAGCAAAATATAGAATATACATATATGCATGTATGTATATGTAATGTCATTATACATAATACATAACGTTTTGTTGACCGAAAAAAAAGAAGAAAATTATAAAGAACTTTCCATTTTTTCCTATATATATATTAATATATATTATATTTGGTTCCCATGGTAGGAGGAGTCCCTTTGATATACACTCGATTTATAGTATTGCACATGATAACATATAGATTATATATACATATATAGATAAATTAAAAATGGAACTTACCTTTTCGGTATCGAGACCTTTGGTCATGGCCCACGTTGAGACAACATAATCCATAACACGTTCACTTAACGCTTTTGGAACTTCGTGTAATTTCATGAATTCCCTAACATTGTTTAGCATATCATGATACTTGGCCGTCGCCGATGTCATTTGCTGAATGATCGTTGTGACATGACCGAAGATTGTGGCGTATAGCAAAGCTATATATATATATATATATATATATATATATATAGAATATATCATCATTATGGGAGGAGAAAAATAAAGATTTAGTATTTAAAGTCAAAATAATTATAAATGCCTCGCAGAAAGGAGGCAATCAAATATTTTTATATTCATATTACACTTAGACACTCAGATGTAGCTAGACAACTACTCATTATGTATATGTGAGTGTTTGATGTGTGTGTGTGTGTGTTGCTGTATTAATGTTAGTTTGTGTGTGTTAGTGAGCGAGAAGTAACGCTTACAATATGCGAACGAGAGTAAACAGAGTTTTGGTTAAATTCTCTAAGTTCGTTGATGATGAACGGCGCATGCGCGCGGCTAGAACGTTAATAAATGCGACGAATTGGACGAGCGACGTACAAATAGCGAGTAAGAGAAAGACAAAGAGAGAGAGAGAGAAAGAGCGAAAGAGAGAGAACGAAAGTGTGAGAGGAATAGGAAAAATAGGTAGAAATAGATTATAGTTTTAAAGAGACGACATATTACATTACGCAGGCGCGCCATGTGCTTGAGAACGAGGCCGTTAAGCGCAACGTCTTTTGCATAAATGTTCTATGGTGCGTATGCGTAATATGTTTAGTGACATTCTCTAATTATCAGTTATACAGATAGTAGATAGGAAGAAGGATATCGAGGAATGGATATTGATATTGTCGAGTGTTTTCTTGTCTGAAATTTTTGTAGTCACTAACATAAATAATAACAACAACAACAACAACGATTACAATCATAACAATAAAACAAAAAATGAAATGAACATAAATTAAAATACAACGCAAAAAAAAAGAAAGGAAAATTACAGTCGTGTCAAAAGGTGGCATGGCGTGTAAAATTTATCATAGATGTTACATAGAACATTGAAATTGTATATATACAAAAATTTGGATGAGCTTAGTTCTTATAATTACAGAAATTGAACGATCGATGGGTTTAGGCATTGATATTATATATTTAATTTACATTTTAGACAATATTTTGCCACACTTCCTTTTGACATTTACACATACATTTGCATAGACTGCATATACCCTATGTTATGCTTTACTTATTGGATACCGGGTATTGTAGGAAGTAAAACAAAAAAAACCAATAAATTGTGGGGAAAAAAAAAACAAACAAACAAGAAGGAAACGCAATGCAACTCACACATTATGACGAATTGTGCAACTATGAGATTTCGATATCGATTTCGATTTCGGTTTAATCGGTTTTGAGGGGATTACGAAAAGAACATGTGTTAAATATTTTCATATGGTTGTTGTTTTTTTTCTTAATTTTGTTGTTTTTTTTTTTTTTGCTTTTGTTGTTGCTGTTAATGGTGTTTCGTATTTTTGTGATTTTGTGAATATTTTATTTTATTTTTTATATTATTATTATTATTTTTATTGATTTTTTTTTGGGTTCGGAGGGGGGGCAGTCGGAGGAGAGGGGAAAGCTTTGGCTTGGCTTTTTATTTTAATTAAAATGTTTTTTTTTTTTTTTTTTTTGAAATTTTTTGCTTATTTTGTTGGCTACACCAATTCCAGCAGTTATTAGTTCTAGCGGCGCTAATTGTGTCTAGCTTTTAAATGACAGCGAGCTGAGCGGATTATTTAAAAGCGTTGCGCGTGTTTTTTTTTTTTTTTTTTTGGATAAGGAAATTTGGACGCGGCAACGGAACGTGTTTGTAACACAGCACCTGCAATGATCATCATGCAGATGGTGAACACCTTCTCGTTGTCTGTCTCCGCTGCAACATTGCCGAAGCCAACCTGTGCGATTAAACGTTCAACGAAGAGAAAAAAGATAGAGATATAGAAAATATATAAGACAGATAGTATAATATTTATCGTATATTCAATGACAGTTGATAAAGTCAAATTTAAAACTTACCGATGTCATGCAAGTCATGGTGAAATATAATGCTGTCACATACATGCTTTTCCTTGAAGGACCATTAACTAACTCCGGCCCCGTATCATTGCTCCAGATATATGAGTATGGTGATTGTGTTACATTTGCCAGCTTCCACAGCCAGCTATATTGAATCTATATATAAAATATATAATAGTATGATATGAATATTATGTAGGAAATATGTATAGCATTAACTTACGCCATTGTCCGCATCGCTGCGACCAATGGAATACCAGATACAGGCCAACCAATGTGCCACCAACATATAGAAACATAATAGTAATATCAACATTGCAGCTCCATATTCTAGATAACGATCCAATTTGCGTACAACACGTCCTAAACGTAACAGACGTACAACTTTCAATGCACTAAAAAGTGAACCAATGCCATCTTCATCACGATCAAAGGCATTGAAGACATCGTAGGGTAGACAACTGAGCAGATCTATAATGAACCATGATTTCAGATAGTTCATGCGTATTACTTTTGGATCGCTGACCACCTCGCCACCAGGGCCCACAAAAGTGGTGTGAAAGTTTAACACTGTAACAATGGGGGTAAGCATTAATATAATTAGCATGAATGAGGAAGAGCGAGAGGGAGAGAGAGAGATACTTACCAATATCTATAAAAAAGATAACATCGACTATTGAATCCACAACAAGCAGGGAAACATCCTCTGAGGTTTTATTTTTAAACGCTACATTGTATGGCACCTGTAAAACAAAACAAAAAAAAACAATAAAATATTATTATAAGCTATTCATTTTACAGCAATAGATAAGCATGATTTTGCATCCTAGCCATTTCCTTTTTAATATATTCTTCCTTCTCTATCTATCTAAATTGAATGGCTTTTGGGTGGTGGAGTTGGGGGTCCCTAAGTCAATCAGCGGTTAACTAAGCGGCTTAGTTATTGTGCTCAAGCAGCATTGTTTGAGGGGATGACGAACATTTGTTGCTATCTATGTTATCCTTAATCCTCAACGTTGCTTTGCCTAACCCACCCTGCCGTCATCCATCGTCTACAGTTCAAGTGTTAGTTACAAGCCTCTTATCAAAGACTTACTTAGAATGCCACAAAACGTTTGTCTTCTTCTTCTTTCTTTCGTGTTTTGCCGTTTGCCATTTTCCACATTTCACTTCCTCTGCCTTCCTCTGAGGCAACTCAGTGTGCCACTTGTTTTCTTCCATTTCCAGAATATTAATTTAAGCATATATAAAACATATACATACAAGCGACGTAGACGTTGCTGTAGACGTAGACGCAGGCATAGACAAGGATGTACCGCAGACAACAGAGAACAGACCTCAGACCTCAGACATCAGACCTTAGACTGGTCTCAGACCGGGCGGCCACTTGGCCATGTAAATGTCTGCACTTGGTGCCCGTGTAAGTGTCAGAGAAACGAGACTATTATCTGATTTCTTGACTTGTACTTGCTTTTATCTGGTGAATGGGTGAAGAGCTCTTAATGCAATTCACTCCCAACCCTCCCCAACCTACCATGTAGTGTGCTACGTCCGTTTATTCGCTTGTTATGACTTGTTATGGTCTATATAAGTGTACAGTAGCAACAGGCCATCGCTATATGTAGTAGCTACAGTGTAAGTTATCCAGAGAAATGCTACAGTCAGTTAATAGTTCCGAGTCTCTTGTTGCCTTTCACTAAAAAAGGAACAGCCAAATGGGAACAACCAAAAAGAAATACCCAAAAAGCAAAAAAGAAACATTCAAATTGGAATATCCAAAAAGGAACATCCTGAAAAGAATTCTTTAAAAGGAACATCCAAATAGGAGAATCCAAAAAGGAACATTCAAACAAAAACATTTATATAGGAACATCTAAAAAATAACATTCAAAGTTGAAGGGCTCGAAAGAAATACCTAATTTAGAATGTTCAAATAAGAACATTATAAAAGGAACACTCTCAAGGCAATATCCGAATAGGAACAACCAAAAAGGAACACCCGAAAAGCAAATACCCAAAAAGGAATATCCAAAACGCAACTTCCAAAGTTGAAAATTCAAACAGAACACTCTAAAAGGAATATCCAAATAGGAACATACAAGAAGAAATTTCTATGTCGGAATATCCAAGAAAGTATCATCCAATTTGGAATACTGAAATAGCAACATCTTGAAAGTAAACTATAACAAGCAGGGAAACATCCTCTGAGGGTATGCTCATGTGTACATCCTACAAACAGGAACATCCAAATAGAAACACCCAAACAAGAACATCTAAATAGGAACATAGAAAAAGCAACATCCAAGCATCCTCAAAAAAAACGCACAAAATTCATAGTGTGAAATTGAAAACCAAAAACTAAAACCGATTTCGCTATTTCTAATAGTGTTAAAATTTGGCTTCAGGTTTGAAGTGCATCAAAAGTTTTGTACTGTTTATTCACCTGTTTTATGCTGCTGGTTTTGGTTTTAGCCAAAAAGCCAAAAGCTCAAAGCGTTAGCATAACTTCAAGTTTTGGTAACGGCCAACAAAATGAGAAATGCCACAAAATTGCATCATAAATTACAAACAACAACAACTAAAACAACAACAATAAAACAATGAAGCGCCAAAAAGTAAACAACAAAGTGTTAACTAAAAACAGCAAAAAAAAGAAAAAGAAAAAAAAAACAAATCAAAGTAAAGCTAACGTAAAGTCAAACAAGGGAAAACAATATTCTCTACTTTTTTTTTTTTTTTTTTGGAGCAGTAGGTGGAAAATGCGAAACCCCAACACAAATCTATATATATGTATGTGTAGGTGTGTGATAAAAAGAGACATACATAGACAGAGAGAGAGAGAGAGAGAGAGAGAGAGAGAGAGAGAGATTGAGGGAGAGTCTAGTTTAAGTCTAATTTATGAGAAAATGTTAACATCTTGTTGACGGAAATAGGCACAATTTGAGTAGACAAGCGCGACGAGACATTAGATGCACAAAGGCAAACGGATTGTGGTATGCGGCATGCGGCATGCGGCGTGTGACATGTGGCATGTGGCATGTTGCCTGTAGCAAGTGTTTTGTCTGTGTGAGCATAAGTACTAAAATGATGTTTGTGCGTGTGTGTGTGTGTGCCTGTGTGTGTGTGTGTGTGTGCCTGTGTGTCTCGTTAGAGCTATAGGCAGAAAACGTTCCAGATAAACAAATGTCTCCGCATTAGGATGACAGTACGTGAGATAGAACAAGATAGAATCAGAGACAAGTCAATGAATTGTAAAGGGAACAAGAATCTGTAATGCGTTAAACAGTTTTTTTTTTTCTTTCCTAAATTGAAATGTAATAGTGTCAATTCCACGTAAATAACCTGTAATCAACAACTTTTATAGCATCTAACATAGGGTATATTCTGTAAAAAATATATACTTGAACTCAAGAAGATAGCTTTAAAATTTGGAGACTAAACAGTAAAACAATGGAATTTTAACTGATGCTGATTAAGAATATATATATATATATATATATCCCTATAATTTATGGGATCTGTCACTCCTAATATCGTAAGTTTCTGACATACGATGTTATTGTATCTTTCTATAAAATTATCTAAAATTCTTCATCCTTTACTTCAGTTAATAAATGTTTTTTTTTTTTTTTTTTTTATGTAGTAGATTTTGGGAAACTTACCATGATGGCGGTATAAAATGTTAAACACAATATCACCCAGTCCCAAATTGCTTTAAATGCACAATAATGCAAGAGTATGTGTGGTGGCGTCTTTGGCGCTTCCTGTCTATATTGTGGCATAATGTCAGCACTCAATGACATCATCTATAAAAATTGAATATACGTATTTAATTTTTCAATAGATAAAAGTTGAAATTGATAATAATTGAAGCTATAGTTAGTTTGTTAGTAACTGTTAGTAACTCTTAACTGTTACTTCTTAGCTGTTAGCTTACATGCGCCAGGTTCGATTGCTTTGTTGGATCCTTCAGCGTCGGTAAATGCGCGCTGAATTGTCGGCTGCGTGTTACGGATCGCGCCAATTTTGCGAATTTCGAGAGACCTAAAACTGGAAGGAATAGATTAACTGCTACGATATGGACAGACACAAAGACAGCGACAAAAAAAATCAAAATAAATAACAAGAAGCATTAAAAAATTGTTGAAAAGGAAGAGAGAAAGAAAAAGAATATATAGAAATTATGTAAAAAAAAACACACATCCAATGTGATCGAGAGTATTTATTTGATATTGTCAGTAAATATTGCCACAAAAGATTACAATAGATATTCAAGCGATATATCGTTGAATGATTAAATTAAAAAAAAAAAAGAAAAGAAACAAGACGAAAAAAAATAAGAAAAAAAGATAAGAAAATATTGTAGATATTGATACAGACATTAGTATAGAGTATATACATATATGTACATAGTATATGTATATATATATAGAGAGTGAGAGAGAGAGAGTATAATTCAGGCCGATTTGTTCAGGTTTTTATTGTTTTTGTTTTTGTTGTAGGTATTATAAATTGTTATTGTAATACGATAATTATACGATGCGTAAGCGTGTGTGGACGGGCGTGTTGTGCAGTTGGATTTTAAGGTGGGAATATGTGGGAGAAACAAAGATAAAAAGAGAAAGATATAGTCAAAATAGTAGAGTCGTACAGTACAGTTGATAAATTAGATATGATATATAGATAGATATATGCAGAGAAAGAGAGACTGATATATAATAGGAGCAAGGGAAAAAAGACAAAAATAGATAGACCAAAATATTGATATTAAGAAAGAGAGATAGAGATAGAGATAGAGATAGAGATAGAGATAGAGAAAGATAGAAAGTGTATGTGTGTGCGTGTGTGTATTTGTGTCACACTGAGGCCAATTTTTTCCGATTATATTGATAAAATTTTGGCATTAATTTTTTTCGAGCTTTGCAGCCAGGCTAAATGATCCTTTCATATAAACTTGACATATATACAGATAAATATAGATATATATAGATATAGATATATACATATGTATGTATGTATGTGTATATTTTTGTGCTTGTTATATGCATGTGTATATATACATAGAGGATGGTGCTGGAAGAGCGGTGGCAAAAAGGTTGGAAGACATTGAGTGTGAAATATTGAATGATTGCTGTTGCTGTACGCGTCACGATTATTACTTACCACCTTTGGTATCCTCGCTGTCGATGGGCTGTTTGAGTGCCGTTATATCCCGAAATGTTAACAGAAATAACACAACCAAATCCCTTTCGTTGCGTATGGGCGCCACCTGAAGTAACAGCCATAGTGGCGTTTCTACAGAGAGAGAGAGAGAGAGTGAGAAAGAGAGAGAGAGTGAGAAAGAGAGATAGATAGAAAGAGAAAAGAATTAATGAAAAATAGGTAAGAGTAAGTTAAAGTGGAAGAACGATAGGATGACAGGTTGGTGGTGATAGAGTGAGAATAGAGACGAATAGACAAATGATGGATAAAAAGAAGTTAGAGTTAGACAGAAGGAATAAGAAAGAGAGGGAAAAACAGGAAATGATTAAAAGATTGATTCAGTGGAAAGAGATAAAGAGATAGACAGAGAGAGACAAAGAGAGAGAGAAAGAGCAAAGAAGGAAATGTTGTAAAAAGAAAATATCAATAAAATCTGAAATTCTTATAAGTGAGCCTGTTTCTCATATTTCCCATTGCTTAATATCTCAAATACAACTGTGCGACGTGTTTCTCTCTCTCTCTCTCGCTATATATATATATATATATATATGTGTGTGTGTGCGTGTGACCTCAATTCAATTGCATTACAATTTGATAATCCTTTGTGAATTGCAACGTCAGCACTAAATAATATTCTACATTTTTTTTTTTTTTTTTGGTATAAATGCATAACGTCAAAAATTTGAACTCTCAATTTTTCTTCTTCAAACAGCCCATCGACAGCGAGGATACCAAAGGTGGTAAGTAATAATCGTGACGCGTATAGCAACAGCAATCATTCAATATTTCACACTCAATGTCTTCCAACCTTTTTGCCACCGCTCTTCCAGCACCATCCTCTATGTATATATACACATGCATATAACAAGCACAAAAATATACACATACATACATACATATGTATATATCTATATCTATATATATCTATATTTATCTGTATATATGTCAAGTTTATATGAAAGGATCATTTAGCCTGGCTGCAAAGCTCGAAAAAAATTAATGCCAAAATTTTATCAATATAATCGGAAAAAATTGGCCTCAGTGTGACACAAATACACACACGCACACACATACACTTCCTATCTTTCTCTATCTCTATCTCTCTTTCTCAATATCAATATTTTTATCTATCTATTTTTGTCTTTTTTCAACACACGCATGTGCTCTCTCTATTAGACTATACCTTCTCTCTCTCTCTCTACCTCTGTATCTGTTTCCCTCTATCTATTTGCCTTTCCCTTGCTCCTATTATATATCAGTCTCTCTTTCTCTGCATATATCTATCTATATATCATATCTAATTTATCAACTGTACTGTACGACTCTACTATTTTGACTATATCTTTCTCTTTTTATCTTTGTTTCTCCCACATATTCCCACCTTAAAATCCAACTGCACAACACGCCCGTCCACACACGCTTACGCATCGTATAATTATCGTATTACAATAACAATTTATAATACCTACAACAAAAACAAAAACAAAAACAATAAAAACCTGAACAAATCGGCCTGAATTATACTCTCTCACTCTCTATATATATACATATACTATGTACATATATGTATATACTCTATACTAATGTCTGTATCAATATCTACAATATTTTCATTATTTCTTTTTTTCTTATTTTTTTTCGTCTTGTTTCTTTTTTTTTTTAATTTGATCTATTTGCGTATATCGCCCGATACATGAATCGGGCGATATACGCAAATAGATCAAATTAAAAAAAAAAAGAAACAAGACGAAAAAAAATAAGAAAAAAAGAATAAATGAAAATATTGTAGATATTGATACAGACATTAGTATAGAGTATATACATATATGTACATAGTATATGTATATATATAGAGAGTGAGAGAGTATAATTCAGGCCGATTTGTTCAGGTTTTTATTGTTTTTGTTTTTGTTTTTGTTGTAGGTATTATAAATTGTTATTGTAATACGATAATTATACGATGCGTAAGCGTGTGTGGACGGGCGTGTTGTGCAGTTGGATTTTAAGGTGGGAATATGTGGGAGAAACAAAGATAAAAAGAGAAAGATATAGTCAAAATAGTAGAGTCGTACAGTACAGTTGATAAATTAGATATGATATATAGATAGATATATGCAGAGAAAGAGAGACTGATATATAATAGGAGCAAGGGAAAGGCAAATAGATAGAGGGAAACAGATACAGAGGTAGAGAGAGAGAGAGAAGGTATAGTCTAATAGAGAGAGCACATGCGTGTGTTGAAAAAAGACAAAAATAGATAGATAAAAATATTGATATTGAGAAAGAGAGATAGAGATAGAGAAAGATAGGAAGTGTATGTGTGTGCGTGTGTGTATTTGTGTCACACTGAGGCCAATTTTTTCCGATTATATTGATAAAATTTTGGCATTAATTTTTTTCGAGCTTTGCAGCCAGGCTAAATGATCCTTTCATATAAACTTGACATATATACAGATAAATATAGATATATATAGATATAGATATATACATATGTATGTATGTATGTGTATATTTTTGTGCTTGTTATATGCATGTGTATATATATACATAGAGGATGGTGCTGGAAGAGCGGTGGCAAAAAGGTTGGAAGACATTGAGTGTGAAATATTGAATGATTGCTGTTGCTATACGCGTCACGATTATTACTTACCACCTTTGGTATCCTCGCTGTCGATGGGCTGTTTGAGTGCCGTTATATCCCGAAATGTTAACAGAAATAACACAACCAAATCCCTTTCGTTGCGTATGGGCGCCACCTGAAGTAACAGCCATAGTGGCGTTTCTACAGAGAGAGAGAGAGAGAGAGTGAGAAAGAGAGATAGATAGAAAGAGAAAAGAATTAATGAAAAAATAGGTAAGAGTAAGTTAAAGTGGAAGAACGATAGGATGACAGGTTGGTGGTGATAGAGTGAGAATAGAGACGAATAGACAAATGATGGATAAAAAGAAGTTAGAGTTAGACAGAAGGAATAAGAAAGAGAGGGAAAAACAGGAAATGATTACAAGATTGATAGAGTGAAAAAGATAAAGAGATAGACAGAGATAGGAAGAGAGAGACAAAGAGAGAGAGAGAGAGAGAGAGAGCAAGAAAGGAAAAGAAGAAAAATTGAGAGTTACGGAAATTTTTGGAGAAATCAGAAGAACAGGAAGGCAGAAAGTGGTGGAAATGAGAAATTTGCAAAAGGGTAACAAATGAAAAGGGGAGAAAGATAAAGAGAGATATACAGAGATATATAGAGATGAAAAGAAAAAGAGGAAATATGAAAGAAAGGAAAAGAATAGATCGAATAAAGAAGGAAATGTTGTAAAAAGAAAATATCAATAAAATCTGAAATTCTTATAAGTGAGCCTGTTTCTCATATTTCCCATTGCTTAATATTATCCACCATATATTATCACATGCAATATGTTTACATTCTCAATATCATTAACATACCTAAACGTTATCATTTGTCATATACACAAAGAATGGAAAGCATTTAAAACAAAAACTGCAGATAAACTGCAAGTGTGTGTGTAATGTATGCGCTTGGTAAAGCATTTAACATGATTGAATTGATATCGTGTGTTGAGTCTAATCATTCGAGTAACGTATTTTAAACGTTATGCATTTATACCAAAAAAAAAAAAAAAAAAAAAGAAATGTCGAGAGAATATTTATTTAGGGCAAGTGCTGACGTTGCAATTCACAAAGGATTATCAAATTGTAATGCAATTGAATTGAGGTCACACGCACACACACACATATATATATATATATATATATAGCGAGAGAGAGAGAGAGAGAGAAACACGTCGCACAGTTGTATTTGAGAGCAATTATTGTTATTACGCGCGCGAGGCTCAAAGAACCGTTAAGACGATTCTCGCTGCTGCAAATCGTAGCATGAAATGAACACACATAGACACACTCTCTCTCTTGCTTTCTCTCTCTCTCTTTCTCTCTCTCTCTCTCTGTGTGTGTGTGCTTGCATATATGCGTGTGTGTCCAATCATCAATAATTGCAATTCAATTTGCATTTATAGAGCTGGCCACGTGGCGTATACGCAATTTTCTACTGCCACTTGCTATACAAACTGTGGTCTGAACGGCCTTTGAAGGCCAAATATAGCAAAAGGGGAGACAAGCAGACAGGCAGACAGGCAGGCGGCAGGCATATTGTCAGCTATTGGTATGCTCTCTATGCAGATTTCTCTGCGAGCTGTTAAAAGCATAATTATTGGCTAATTTTATGCACAGTTTGTTGTTAACATTTCCGCTTCCACTTCCGTTTCCGGCTGCCACTGCTATTGCTGCCGTTTGCAAAAAAAAAATATATAATAAAAACACTACAACAACAACAACAACAACAATAGAAAAATGCTAAACAATTATAAACGCGTTTCAACGAATTTCAAATACCTTTTGCTACACCAAATTATTCAAATTGTTCAAAAAATTTGATGGGGAAAACAAAAATGTTTTTTAATTGAATTTCGTTATCAAAATATTTGCTTTAATTTTTATTATTTTTTTGAAATGTTGCAGATTTTCACTAGGAAAACTAGATGAAAATGTTTACTGTTTGCTTTTGTTGTTGCTGATTTTTTTTTTTGTTTTTTTTTTGGCATTCAACTGACAAGCAAAAGAACAATAAAGTTATTCACGTTGCACCCCAGAGACACCTGTAAGCGAATTCAATTCAATTTCATTCAATATGCAATTGCTTGCAGCTGGCAGCTGCCACTGGAAACCAAAACTTGCCACGTTTTTCTGTTAACTTTCGCCAAAACGCCAAGCGCCAAGCGCCAGAGCACCAGCTGCCAAGCAGCAACCGAATGAGGCAATAGGTCAAAGTAATGAAATCTATCAATATGGATATAAAAAAAATAATAATAATAATAATAATAATAATATGAGAAAAGAAAAAAAAAACATTCTAAAGTTTTCGCATGAAATGAAAAAGTTGTAGAAGAAGACAAGACGCTGCGGTAGATGTGCATGTGTGTGTATGTGTGTGTGTGTGGATAAGAAAATGAATAATATGAAATGAGTTTGTTATTTCCGTTAGATTATATAACATTTTAATACGTTTAAATCTTTATTATGTTACATAAATTCAATTTTCATTTTCAACTTTTGCTTATTTGTGGCAGTGTGTAATTTAAGCTGCAACAGCAGCAGCAGCAGCATCATCAATTGTTACAACACTTAAGTTGAAGTGTTAAGTAAATCTATAATCACTTTATCTGCTCGAATTACACACAAATTGCAAGGAAAATATTTTGATTTTAAGTTTAAATAGTTTCAAACTCAATTTAACATTAATTTCATTGTTCATCAATTATCACAATTTTCACAAATTTCATTATTTTCATAATTTTCAGAATTTTCAGAATTTTCAGAATTTTCACAAATGTAACTGTTGCTAAATTTTGCACTTAAAGTAAAGCGCAACGTTTGATTCTTTGTGATTTAATAATGAATAATGAATGAATAAATGCACATGAATGCATGAATACTTAATAATGATTTGTATGCTGACAACTAACGTAATATACATACACATACACACACACACACACACACACACACAAACACACACATACACAAATGATTCATGCATATTTCGATTGAAATTTCTCAAAAACTCAAATGTAAACATTGAAGTTCGCTAACAGGGAAAAACTAAATTATAAATAAAACAGCTAAAAAGTCGAGTATGCACGACTTTAAGATATCTAGTAGCCATGTGACATGTTTTTCATATGATTCTAGATTATTTATGTGCTCAAATCTCTCTTTTATATTATCATATAAAATTTCTGCAGGCGCTAGTGGGCGTGGCAAACATACAAAATATATTTGCACTGTCTGAAATTTATACAAACACTTTGCAACAAAAAATTCGTGGTTCTAGTTTTAAAATCTTTAGGAATAATCCATAGTGCAGCACTTAGAAACTTTGGAAATATGGAAACTCCAAAGTGTTTAAACCCTAAAAATATGCTGTTCATACGGAATATATATACTTTATAGATTGTATTATGCCTTCTTCTGCTTGTTATATACATTTCCTAGTGTCAGACCATCATTATACTCTCAGTCCCTACGTATAGTGAGTACAAAAATTGTTGGTGCCAGGCAAAATAAAAAATAAAATTACAGTTTCATTTGCCATTTCAATTTAAATTTCAATTTGAGTTTGAGCTTCAGCTTCAGCTTTAGCTTTAGCTTTAGCTTTATTGGCTTTGTTAGTCGGAGTTTGCAGCAATTTAGCTGTGATACTAAGTGCTCGATATATGCGGAATACTTCATACTTGAAATGCGATACTTGACAATCAGTATTACGCATAGGAAATTCACTTTGTAAACGTATTATGTGAATATATGTATCTCTCTGTGTCTGTGTGTCTGTGTGTCTGTTTGTTTGTTTGTTTGATTGTTTGTGTGTGTTTGTGTTGGCTCGTTTTGTACCTTGATTTTGTGCCTTGCCAAACTGCGAGAGGGCGCAGCCACATTGTATATCTGTAAATTGATACTCGAAGGCGTTAATCCATTAATTGGCGATTGAGGTTTGAGAATTGCGAATTGAGAGGATTTTGAATCGAGCCAATATATATATATATATATATATATGTATATATATATATAGTATAAACTACTAAACCAGTTTTCATATCGATAGCAATAGCTAATATAGTGTGTGAGTGTGTGTGTGTGTATGTATGAAATAGGAAGTTTGGGAAGGTAGGAAAGTCACTTGATTGATGGGCGCTACTCAATTTGTTTGCATTAAACGGGAGCTGGCAAAAAGCATCTGCTAAGACGACAGCAGTACGAACTGGATTAATATTAAAACAGGTGGCATGAGCATGAGATAGATAGAGAGAGACAGAGAGAGAGAGAGAGAGAGAGAAAGGGAGGGTGGAAGATAGAGACAGAAAAAGTGAGAGTAAGGTTGAATGTTTTTGAAGTTTAAAGAGAGAGTAGGAGAGCTTAGCATGAGCATGAATTATGAGCAGAGCCTGGCCCAATGGGCTGTTTGTTGTGTATGTGCGTATGTTTGTTTGTCTGTATGTGTTTGTTTGTTTGCCATTGCCAACACACACACACACACACACATACATACAGAAATAAACACAAAGTGCAACAATTTATTACAAGTGTGGGGAACGAGCATAAATCCTAATATATGCCCAGCAAAAAAAAAAAAAAAAAAAACAACAAAAATCTGCCCCGAAAAAATAGCTGACGTGTGTTTGATTTGGGTATACGACGGTACCCAAACCCAAAAAAAACTAAGCCACCACCTACAAATATTCTCTTTCTCTTACTTTGCCCGCCTGCCTGTCTGTCTGCATACAAACAAACAGACAGACAGAAAAACAGACAGTTGGAAAGACAGACTACTGAGTTATTATATATTATAGCATAAAAAATAAAACAAAAAGAAATACTTGAAGGTAAAAGCAATTTAACAAGCGCCACAATATCGAACGGGACACATTTAAAAATGAGTTGAACGTATTGCTACTTGAATTGCTATTAAGTGTATAAAAGATTAAAGATTACAGATCTAGATTACAGTTTACAGATTTTATACTATATATGGTAGAGTATGTTATGTATGTTAGACTTTATTTTTATAGAGAGATTTTCATTGTACATAATACTTACTATTTTTCTTATAGAGCAATATTTCAAATTGATCCTGTTGCTGATTCTCCAGCGTATACTCCAAACGTCCCACAGTCTCCTTATCTGTCAGCTCACCATACATGAAGCCGCATCTGTATATGTGTGTGTGTGTGTGTGTGTGTGTTGGGAATAACGAAACAGAGCAGAATATCGTATATAATACGAGGTATTATTCTTGATTATGTTCAAGTCAAAAAATAACACATATACCAGACATACATCTAAAGCGTATAAATATACTATATACTATATACTATATACATATACATATACATGTATAGAAAGAGAGTTACAACACATACGCATATGTATATAAGAATTTAACATACATTACGTTAAATTGCATTCACAAATGAAGGTGAAAACAATTAAAACATGCATAAACAAGTAAGAAAGTTATAGTCGAGTGTGCTCGACTATATAATACTCGGTGCCCAAAGTTATATTATATATTTATTTTGCTCGTGCTGCGCACTCGCCAATTTTAAGTTAATATAAAAAAAAAAATTAAAAAAAAAATAAAATCGTCTCGGGAATCGAACCGCGGACCCCATGCACGCGAGTTCAACCCTCTAACCACTGAGCCACGCTCTTCACAAGTGTGAGAAACACTGAGTAAATGTTGCCGTCGTTTGGGGTGAGAACAGCAAGCAAGCGTACGCCTCTCAACTTTTGAAATTTGAAATGTGTATAACTTCCATGTTTATTATCCGATCTGTACCAAATTTGTGCACAACGTTCAGATAAACATATTCTGTCTGTCTTTATCGATTTGTGGAGGCGGAGGGGGGCGTGGCAAAAATTCAAAATAAACTTGATCTGACTGCAAACACTACAAACACTATGCAAAAAACATGAAGTCTCTAGCTCTTATAGTCTCCGAGATCTGTGTGTTCATAAGGACGTACAGACGGACAGACGGACATGCTCCAATCGACTCGGCTGTTGATCCTGAGTCAGAATATATATACTTTATGGGGTCGGCCACGCCTCCTTATGGGTGTTACATACATTTGCTCTTGTCACTAACCCAATATACTCTTGGTACCCAATGGGCACCGAGTATAAAAATAATAATAATAATATTAATAATAATAGACCAGTATTATTTATGCTGAGTTACTGCTGAATATTCAGTATTTCAGTTATCAGCTATTAAACTCTTAAAAACTTTAATGTCTTTAAAATTTGTTTTACAGTCTGACTAAGTTAAATTGGACTATTGATGATATTTAAGAATATATATATACTTAATAATTTGATAGCTATGAAGTATCAGTCAGTCAAAAAGATGTGAAAATATATTTTCAATATGTCATGAAATAATCAATAAGTATAAAGTGTAAATATTTAAATAGTTTTTTGGTAATATATTTTTTCAACTGCGAATTAATATTGATATTAAAAAATAAAATTAATAACTATAAATAAATAAATATTTAAAAATATGAAAATTAAATAAATTGATTGAAAATGCAAATTTATTTTTCATGTGCAGAATATTTTTTATTCTTGCATGCTTCAACTACAAGTTTCATATAACATACAAACATTTAATTTTTAACCGTTAATTGCAATGATAGCTATATATATATATATATATATATATATATATATATATTTAGCTATCATTGTCAAATTAACGAAGTTATAAAATTAAATGTTTGTATGTTATATGAAACTTGTAGTTGAAGCATGCAAGAATAAAAAATATTCTGCACATGAAAAATAAATTTGCATTTTCAATCAATTTATTTAATTTTCATATTTTTAAATATTTATTTATTTATAGTTATTAATTTTATTTTTTAATATCAATATTAATTCGCAGTTGAAAAAATATATTACCAAAAAACTATTTAAATATTTACACTTTATACTTATTGATTATTTCTTGACATATTGAAAATATATTTTCACATCATTTTGACTGACTGATACTTCATAGCTATCAAATTATTAAGTATATATATATATTCTTAAATATCATCAATAGTCCAATTTAACTTAGTCAGACTGTAAAACAAATTTTAAAGACATTAAAGTTTTTAAGAGTTTAATAGCTGATAATTGAAATATTGAATATTCAGCAGTAACTCAGCATAAATAATACTGGTCTATTATTATTAATATTATTATTATTATTTTTTATACTCGGTGCCGCATTGCAGGAACCCTTCAAGAGTATATTGGGTGAGTGACAAGAGCAAATGTATGTAGCACCCATAAGGAGGCGTGGCCGAGCCCCATAAATTGTATATATTCTGACTCAGGATCATACAGCCAGTCCAACATGGACATCTGCTGCTAGGTCTGCTGCATTCTGCTCACTCTGTACATATCCTATATGAACACACAGATCTCAGGAGCTTTATAAGAGCTAGAGACTTCATGTTTTTTGCATAGTGTTTGTAGTGTTTGCAGCAGATTATTTATTTTCCCCTCGCTCCACAAATCTGCATTTAACGTAATGTATGTTAAATTCTTATATACATATGCGTATGTGTTGTAACTCTCTTTCTATACATGTATATGTATATGTATATAGTATATAGTATATAGTATATTTATACGCTTTAGATGTATGTCTGGTATATGTGTTATTTTTTGACTTGAACATAATCAAGAATAATACCTCGTATTATATACGATATTCTGCTCTGTTTCGTTATTCCCAACACACACACACACACACACATATACAGATGCGGCTTCATGTATGGTGAGCTGACAGATAAGGAGACTGTGGGACGTTTGGAGTATACGCTGGAGAATCAGCAACAGGATCAATTTGAAATATTGCTCTATAAGAAAAATAGTAAGTATTATGTACAATGAAAATCTCTCTATAAAAATAAAGTCTAACATACATAACATACTCTACCATATATAGTATAAAATCTGTAAACTGTAATCTAGATCTGTAATCTTTAATCTTTTATACACTTAATAGCAATTCAAGTAGCAATACGTTCAACTCATTTTTAAATGTGTCCCGTTCGATATTGTGGCGCTTGTTAAATTGCTTTTACCTTCAAGTATATCTTTTTGTTTTATTTTTTATGTATAATATATAAAAACTCAGTAGTCTGTCTCTCCAACTGTCTGT
>JBAMBR010006785.1:0-96301 GCA_037044475.1 Zaprionus obscuricornis | reverse complement strand
TTCAGGGTCAAAACAGATGATTGGTTTTGGTTGTTCTTTAAAAAATGTTACTTACGTTCAGAAACTAAATCGGGTGAAGAAATCAGTGGGAAAAAGAGCGTTTTAAATGCATTTTTGTCGTTAGAAAATTTGGACAACATTTCATTTGAAATTTTTATTTATTTCGAATATTTTTTTTTTATATTTTATTATTATTTTTTTTTTTTGGTTCCGCGAAGTGTGCAAGAAGTTCCGCCACAGTGTTGGAAAACGTTTGAAATAAAGCATTAGGGAAATAGATTTTATTTTCTTTTGATTTTTTGCGAAAATATACATATTTATAATGCAGACACACGTAAAAACAATTAATTGAGATTATATCTATTTTAATTGGAATATTTTAAGTCAAGCATTTGAGCAATTAGCGTGCAGCAAAGTACTAAGACGGCAAAATAAAACTTAATTAATCCATTTTCAGACGGAACATTGTTGTGGGAAGGAAGAAAGAGCTTGGCATGCGATCTGAGACTGAATATTTAGAGGAACTTCAATTTATTCATAGTAAGATTCTTAGATAAAATGAGAAATAATTTATAAAAATTATAAATATAGAATAATAAATTATTTAAATAAATCTTTTCAAAAAATTTAAAATAATAATGTTCAAGAAAATATTGAAAATATTTTATATATGTATGTAAAACATGCGTATAAAAATTGAATTAAAAATTCATAGACAAATACAACTTGAAAATACTTTACAAAATTTTGAATAGAAATGATTGGTTTACCTTGAACGACTGTTAAATCGAATCACATTTCGATTAATTTCGAGCATTTTAATCAAATTCAAAGAATGTATCAAATTTGTTTGTAAGCGATATGTGGGAGATTTGCATGTACGAGAAATAATATAGAATAATTGATCAGTAATCGATAATAGAATTAAATGTATATAAAAATACAACGAAACTCTAAACAAATAGTTAAATAAAATTTGTAGATAAAATGGGGAAATCAAAACACAAAGATGAGCCGATTATTGCAATTCATTATTATTTAAATGGCATTAAACAATGTATTATGTAATGGGATGTAATGCAAAAACTATCGATAATACTATTTGTATAGCTAACGATATTCTGTCTGCAATGCGATAGTACTGCCGATAGTTGTACATAACTATTATGAATGTCATAATTGACATTATTGACTACAATAACAAACACTTTACAGTTAGACAGAGATAGAGAGAGAATGACGATCAAAGCATGCCGACTGAGCGAGAGAGCGATATAGCTGAGAACTGAAGTTGTGGGGTTGAATATTTGTCAGTCGAATGTTGAAAGTTGAGAGCTGATGAGAAGCTATGAATATGCGCATGTATGTATATTTCTATGAGGGAAAGCTAAAGCCAATTATGCACTTGATTTATACAAGAACTGAACAATTGAGGGGATTGATATTGAAATATATTGTATGAATATGAGAATTATTGCTGACGTTGTTCAGTTGAAGCAATGCTCATAAGCAATTTTGAGATTATATTTCAGTGTTCGAATTGGAGCAATTTTGCTTGCAACTGCAACTGCGGCGACTATGTGACTGTGACTGTGACTGCACAGAGTGCCACAAAGTGACGCGCAGTGTGTCAGGCCTGGGATTTGAAACGATTCAAGTGTCGAGATAGAATGTGTTGCTTGGATAGAATAATTTACATTAATTACATTGCTTTTCATTTGGTTTTGTTGTTGGTACATTTGGTTGGCAATACTTACATTACACCCAAAATTTTTTTAAAATAAAATTTGTATTTTAAAAATTATTTTAAAATAAAATTTTGCTTATGATTTTACATGGAACCGAATTAGATTCAACAATTTCTTGTTTTTTTTTTTTATTATTATTTATATTTCGAGTAAAGTTTTTGGCCATTTTTTTTTTGTATTTTAGCCAGAAAAACTTTAAACTAATCTCTGCACAATTTCAGTTCTATGCAAAATCAGACTTTGGGCTTTCATATATAATTTTTTTTTGTTTTTTATATATATATATATTTTTTTTTGCATAGTGTTTAGATCAAGATCAAGATCAAGCGTTGCTCTATGATCTACATACATAAGTATATGTAACTGTAACTGTATCTTTATATGTATGTGTGTGTGTATTTGCGTATGTGTGTGTGTGTGTGTATGTATGTGTTATGCTGATTATCTTTTGGTTTAGGCTTTGCAGATAGAAGAACTTTGTGGAAATTGTGAACTAGCAGCAAAATCCCTGC
Source organism: Zaprionus obscuricornis (assembly GCA_037044475.1). Taxonomy (NCBI): domain Eukaryota; kingdom Metazoa; phylum Arthropoda; class Insecta; order Diptera; family Drosophilidae; genus Zaprionus; species Zaprionus obscuricornis. The sequence goes on along the minus strand of JBAMBR010006785.1, from coordinate 94,041 downwards.
ATATATAGCTCAGCTAAATGCAAAGCAAAGCATTTTGTTCTTCTTTTTTTTCCCCGTTTTTCGGTTTTTATTTTTTTTTTGTTCTGTTCAAGTGTAAGCCTCTTTTTCAAATTAGCTAAAAGTCTGGCTACTACGCCCATTTACCTGTAGAAACTGTGTCACGGTGGTATCAATAATCATCAATGGACGATGAATCAAATGTACTACGCCGTTCTTGATGGGAATGTTTGCTTTGACAATTTCAGCTAGGACAACGCCAGTTGGATGTTTGGCATCGCCAACAATAGTATTTGATTTTACATACACTGTAAGAAATTATGTTTTTTTTTATTATATTTATATAGAGTGTCGACAATTTCTTGCTTACTCTTGCCATCCTTTTGTTTGAAGAAGCTAACTGTAACCTTGAGCTGATCTTCGAAGGCAGCAGAAGTCTTGGGTTCATCGTGCTGTGAGGCGGCAGTGAAAATGACAGTGTTCGGTATAACATGACCATCGATGACCTTAGCATCCACCAAGCTGCTACGTGTCGAGAGCTGCATAAACCAAGTATAAAATTCAATAGTCAAAAATTAATGATAGAGATATAAATATATAGATAAATTCACATACCTTGAAACCCTCATCGACGGGCACTAGGAATGTGTGTGCGCCTGGTGCATGGTACAGGGATTCCTTCTTCATTAGCGTCACCTGAGAGCGATAGGTGCGTAAACCATTGCCGCCAAGATTAAGTTTATCGGCGTCGCGCATAAAGTGCATGGCATCAATGTTATTGATCTCTGAACTGGCAGTATTGGCAGTAAGAGGTTCCAGCACCTCATCAATGATGTGCATGACCTGTAACAGAGAAGATTCATTAATATATTTAATGTGAATGTGAATGTGAATGTGCTATGATTGAAAGTTGACTGACCTGACGTTTGCCCAAGCTATTGGTTAGCTCAATGCTCAGCGAGGGAATAATTCGTGCATTGTTCACATAGGTATCACCATTACGATTCTTTGTAATATACAATGGAGGATTACCATCCATATCTGATGTCACGCTCGTTCCTAATTGATCTTTGTTGAATGCACCGGTGGCTAATTATGACAATAAGCAGATAAAATATATTTTTTTATTGAATGAATCACAGCTACAGTTACGGCAGAGATAGAGCTACAGTTACACTTACCCATATGATAGAGTACATATGTTGTATTCTTATAACGCTGGAAGGCTTCATTGGTGGGCACAAAAATAGTGCAAGCGCGCAACGAAAGTGTCGAATTAGCCACAGGATTCTGTTCCAGCAGACTGTAGAACTGTAAGCAGCAAATAATAAATCAATAGATAATTAGTAAAAATCAGTTTGAGTTACAAAATGTGTCTTTGTAGCACAGTGTAGCGAAACAATCAAAGCGAAACAAAATGAAACGAAACGTAAAGGAAACACAAGAGGAAACACAAGGGAAAACACAAGAGGAAACACAAGGAAACTTCTTGTTACTACATGTGCAAAAAGGGGTCGCGCCTTAGGCAATGCTGCTTTGCCCGTGCGCTGTCTTTTTGGCAAAGTATTGAAACTATCGGGCCAATTCCATGGCAACGTCAAACAACTCATAATAATAAAATAAAAGGTAAAGAAATATTGAGCTGAGACAAACTAAACAGAGTTTATTGAACCAATTACGTAATGAGTACAGTTCAGTTTCAGTTAAAGTTAAACTTTAAGTTTTGTTGTCATGTTGCATTTGCAGCTCTCAGAGGCGATTGTGCATGTCCTTAAACTGCATTTTCCATATGCAACTACCCCACAATATCTCAATGGTCAATGTTCTGTCCGTCTGTGTTTTGCCACCTGCCGTGCAATGCATGCGCTTACCGCCGCACACTTTGCGGCTTCCCAGCACGGCTAAACAACAACAACGACACGACACGCCCCAATGCACATTCTCAGGTCAGCTTTTATTTTTTTTGTTGTGTTGTTTTGAAGAGTGCCGTGTGCTGGCAAGCTTATAGTGTTCCGAGCATACAAGTATAAGTATATATAGTCAATATATGCATACATCGGTCGTATGCGAGTAGTCGTGACTATGTCCTGTGTACATATTCGTGCTCTTTTGCGTCCCTCTTTTGTTTTCGTATTCTCTCTGACATGAGTCACCTCAATTTTACTTAAAAGACTACCTGCCCCTGTCCTTGTCCATGTCCCTGTCCATGTCCCTGTCCCTGCCATTGCTTACTTTACTATCCTTTGGCTTTGCCTTTGCCTTTCCCTTTCCCTTTCCATGTTAGCCTTTCTCTATCATAGTTTCGGCATCGCCATCACTTATTTTTTTTTTCTCTCCTCTCTCTTTATGCTCTTTTTTTTTGTTTGTAATTGGAGAAGCCATTTCAAGCATTTCAAACATTTCAGACAGTTGTTCGTTCAGTTATCCCTTAACGTCGTCGTCCCTGTTTTTGGTATTTACTGGTTTCCCACTTTGTCTTTTTAAATGTTTTCGCTTATCTTTCTCTCTGTACTATCTTAGTGAGAGAAATTGCTTTTAGGGTAAGTGAACTGAGCTTCAAGATTTACTTCAACAGCAAAGTAAATTGAACTCGATAATACGAAAAAATAAAAAAAAATAATAATGCTCCATAAATTGAGCTATCAATTTGAGGGGATTATCCAAAGTTGACTGTGTGACGAGTTCATTTTCGCATCATGCCGAATATTAATAAGACAATTGTATTGCATCATTTTCATATAAGCTCGGACTCGGACTATGAATATGTTTAAGATAAAGCTGTCATTGCACATACAGTTATTACTCCCCAGGGAAAGCAGTCAAAATAGAATTTTTCCCTCTAGTTTCCCAACAACTCTTAAGGACAAAAGCAACCACAATTCTATTTACCATTGGTTGAATTTCAAATGCATTTTGATTTTCATCAGGAGCAACGCATAGTGTCAATGAACTTAGCCGAAAGCAGTCTATGAAGAAGTAATACACATGTACAGTGGGAAGGAAGGGCGAGTGTTGCGGCTAGGGGATGTCAAGGGCATCGGCACCAGTTTGTGAGTCAGAGCCAGACGGCGGTGCAAACAAATTTGGTTAATGCACCATGGAACGCATTGCAACCCCTGCCCAGCCCTGTCCTGCCCCGCCCACACTAATGGAGACAGTGAAAAAGAGAAATGGACAGAGATAGAGATAGAGACGCAACCCTTGTTTTAAGTATTTTAACCAAATTTGAAATTAAGGCAAAAAACATGTAACGGTTTTTCATATACTACATAAATGTAACAGTTGTTGTAAGTGTTGTTGTTATTGTTGTTGTTGTTCTTGTTGTTGTTGCAGCTTACCCTAACTGGCATAAGGCGCCTTAGCGATTTGGCAGTGCTCTGAAAGAGAGAGAATAGAGAGAGAGAGAGAGAGAAAGAGAACCGCCAACAGTTCAAAATTTTGTTTTCGTTTTTTTTTTTTGTTTTTGTTTTCAATGTTTTTTTCAATGATTTTAGCCAAATTTATTTAATTGTCCTAGTCAGGGAACGAGCCACTAGTCGAAAAAAAGGGGCGTGGTTTATGACATGTGGTGTATGTTGCGTGTTATGCGCGAGTATTTAATGTGTGTAAGTGTGTGATTGTGTGTGTGCCGCACTTTGAAGGGTTTTACATAATTTTAGATATTATTGAGCAGTCGAATTTCTCTTTTAGATCAACAGAAAAAGTAATTTCATTAGTGAATTTTTTGTCGAATTTATTTGAAATTTTTCAAGTGATTTCACATTCTCTTTCTTGGCTTCGCTTTGTCTAAGCTTTGTCTTCCGCAATATTTCCCCATTTGATACTGAATACCAAACGACCCAAAAAATCCGAACCTTAGCCGGATATGATCGATCGTTTCCATGAATTGTGCATATCAAATTTGTCAGCATAAAAAAAACAATTTGTTGAAAATGAAACTTTATTTTGAAAAGTTCCTTGTTGAGCTGAAGAAGTTCATTTATAATTATGATAATCATCATTTTTGATATTATTATCAAGTTCATCAACATCATCATCATAATGGTCGCTCATACTGGGGCGGGTAAGTTTACATATAAAATGAATATGTTCCCTTACTCGAATTTAATTGGCACAAATTATTCAGTTGGTATAGTTTTTGGTATAATTACTAGGCAACCCCCTTGAAACATGAGTTGCGTCTTAATTGGTGTCGATCCGAACGTCTGACGTGACCGATGGCGGTAATGAAATGGGGAGGTGGAGAAGAAATAAGGAGAAAAGATCCGATCGAAGAGTGACTGCATCATGCAACATGCATCAGAGATGTCAGAGATCTAATGCAACTGTTTATATACATGTATGCATGTAGTAAGCTCCATTAAGGTCATCCACTCATTCACGTCCCCAACATAATACAATAACAACATAGCGTTATTCTTACGCTGACGGAGCTTCTCGCATAACGCGTCTCGCTTTGTAATCTTAAATTAAATTTAATTGAATTCGATTCTGTTCTGTTCTGTTCTCATTATATCTATCTCTGTCAGTAACACTTGTGACTTGACTATGACTGAGTATTGTCTCTCTCTCTCTGTCTTATGGGGGCTTTGTGGCTAGGTCGATCTACTGGCGCTGTTGACAACAATCCACCCACAACACAGCACAATACAATATCTCATCCTCGCGTGGCACGATTGTAGTCAAAGGTTAAAAATTAAAATGAAAATGATGAATAAAATAAAAGATGATGACGTTGCCAGAAACACTGAATGCACACGACAGGAAGTCTGGGGTCAGCACAGAAGGTTATCTGCAGGGCGTACACTAGTAAGTAGGAGAGAAAAAGATCATCACTGATGTGCTATTATATCCAATCACACATACACATACATACATATACACATTTGCACACTTATGCAAATGAGTTTCGCTTGAAAATTTCACTTGAGACAAATGCGGCGGCATTTGTAAAAAAAAAATAAAGTAGATTTGCTTTTCCAGGAAAATTATGCAGAGCGTGATTATTATAGCATGCATGCTGATTGAAAATGTGCTGCAAATTTGTTTTTTTTTTTTTTTTTTGGAATGCGAACAAACTAATCAAGTCTGCAAAAAACGATTAAATCTAGTATGCAGAAAATGCAATTGTTCGTTCGTTCGATCATGTTAATTTACTATAACAGAACAATAACAGAATCTAATCAAATCTTATGCTAATTAACAGTCTTTGGTTTGCAGTTACCTGTGCAGCTACATATTAACAGCGCTGCAGTGTTTTTTTTTTTCACCACAGCAGAACACGCTCTGTTAAGCTGGCACTTGTAACTAGTCCAGTTATGTATCAATGTATAATATTATATATATGTACATACATATGTATATTCGATGTATGCATGTATGTATGTGTGTGTGTGCGGGTGAGTACCGGCAGAAGGTACTAAAATTTTTTCACTTCATTGTGGTGACAATTACAGAATAACTACTGAGACATATACATACATTAAATGCATAAGCATACACACACACACACACACACACATGCATACATATACATAAATATATATTTATATTGTATGCTGCTTGCTCGCACGCTTTCTTTTCAATTGTGAAATTTTTTCTTGGTTTTTTTTTTTATTTTTTCAAATGTTCGCTGGCTGACAACAACAACAAGAACAGCAACCACAAAAGGAACAACAAAAACAACAACAACGACAGCAGCAGCAGCAGCCAACACTAACATTTATGTATTTTTGGGCATTAAATGTTTAACAGAGTAGAACGACAAACAGACAGATAGACAGACATTTGGTCATTTGTTATTGTTGTTGCTGTTGTTTTAGGCTAGCAAACCTTTAATGGCTTCTGACTTTTTACACTTTTATATGTTGTCCGTATGCCGGTCGGTCGTATTATCTCTATGTATATGTATATGTATGTGTGTGTGTGTGTGTTGGTGTGTGAAGGTGTAAAAAGGCAAACCCAACTTTATAAATAGGTAGGAAAACTGTTATGCTCAGTCGACGTCAACGGCCGAGACCGGGGCCGGTGCCTTTTGTTGCTGTTGTTTTTGCTTTTGCTCTATGCATAATTTATTTATTTATTTTAGTAGTTTTTATGTAATGGTTTCGGATTCAGTCAGCATACCAAATGAGATGATTGTGAGCCGCAACTGGACTTTGGACTTTTTATAGGGAGCGAACTCTTAAATGTTGTAGGGACTCAGAGTTAAAATTGATTTTTCACCACGATTTCTGCTGCAACAACAAGTGCAGAGAAATGTTAAAGGTCAAGGACGAACTGAGAGCAGAAGAAGAAGAAGAAGCATCAGCAGCAGCAACAGCAGCAGCTGCTCTTGCTTTTTGCAACTACCTGTGTGTTGCCATCTCTGTCTCTCATTCTATCTCTCTCAATGTTTTTCCTTTAATCCCACTTGCGCAAACATTTCAGCCTCTCTGGTCTCTCTCCCCTTGCAGCTACAACTACAATTCAAGGTTTTTCCATTCAAGGGCATTTGCCGACAGGCTCGGCCCAAAATGTGTCAAAGTGTAAGTGTCATCGTCGGTGTGTTTGGCAACAACTAATTACATATGCAAGTGAATTGTAAGTTTTTATTTTTTTTATAAATGTGTGTCTGTGTGTGTGTGTGTGTTTATAAAAAGACAACTGTAAATACGGGTGGTAAGAATCAACCAGCTAAAGGAGGACAACTTTACGACATGTGTTTACTTTATGTTTTATGGCATAATATTTGCTTAGCTGTTTTTTTACTTTTTCTTTTTTACTCTTCTCGTTTTTTTTTTTTTTTTGACTCACCTGTGAAAGTTCCGGATCATCGCGCAATTTGTCTGACAATTCGGCGCCAGCTGCATACGATGCACAGCAGAGAAGCAGCATAAGCGCTGCTACTGCTGCTGCTGCCAATGTGTTCGTCCCACGTTGTGCTAACATATTACAATAACACACAGAAGCACTTGTTTTTTTTTTATTTTGTGACTATTATTTTTTCCGTTTTTTTTTTTTGTTTTTGTTAAACTACGAAGATGTTGACGATTTTCAAGGGTTGACTCTTGTGGCAGTAGTTGTTAACTGTTATGCACGGATGCGAAGAACGCGCGTCAGCAATAAATTTCTGCAATTGAAACGAAGCGAAACGAAACGATACACACACATGTACATGTACATATATATGTATGTATGTAGATATGTAAGTAAGATATGCAATTCTCAGCAACGGCGTCAGCGAATTTGACAGCATCCACCACACACAACAATATTCCTTACTCTTTGCCCAAAATCTACCACACCCTCAAAAGTAAATCAGTGGAAAATAAAACGAACATTAACATAAAATAAACAGTAGCAGCGCTGCGTTGCTTTGCGTCTCGTCTCGTAGCGTCGCGACGGCGACAGCAACTTTGGCTTTGGAACTTTTGCACAGATACCACTCATACATAGAAACATGCATACAAATACACATACATGCATACACATGTATGCATACGCATACTGAGAATCGCATGCCAAACAAATACCGTTATGTCACATATAAAAACAAGCACAACAGCAAAGAAACAGAAACAGAAGAAGAAGCAGAAACAGAAAAGACCCAGCAGAGGCAAAGCTAAGCTGTGCTTATTGTATATTATTTTAGCTATTTTTTTTTTCTCATTGCTGTTTAATTATTATGCGCATTCCGTATTTAGATGTATAAGTTCATGTTTTTCATTTTTGCTACTGTTGCAACCATTTGTATCGCCACAGCTTGCTTTAGTACTGCCGTTCGCGGTTCGGTTCAATAAATAAATAAAGCCAAAGCCGACGTTCAAGGGAACTTTTTTTTCTTTTGCCTTTTTTTTTTTTTTTTTGGAAAAGTCAAAGCCAGCAGAAGGCATAAGGAGGCAGCAAAAATCAACTAAATTATGCAATGTGGCTCCGCTCCGGGCAACCATTGTCTATCGCCGCGTAACACTTTTCATTTTTTTTGGTAGAATTTGAAAAAAATCTCCTGATTCTATACACATTTTAGCAAAAATTTGCAATCAATAACAAAATTTTCATTGCTTACACCACTTTTTTTTTTGTATCGGGAGCAGCAGAAAATCTATACTAAACGCAGTGTGTGTCACAGAGCTGGAATCCCAATCCCACTGAAACCACCACACCAGTCACTATATACAGCACTCAAAACAGCAGCGAAGCGCTAAACGTACACCACGCTTCAACGTTTTATTGAAACTAAGCCGAGAACAGGTTTTTCAAGAGAGCGCGCTGTTTGCGTCATATTGAAATCGAATTTAACATTTTTCTGTTATGTGTTAACAGTCACAAAGTGTTCTCTCTCATTTGCTCTCAAGCCACTAAAAAGTAATATTTTCAATATTTTTATGTTTGCGTATTATTTTTTAATTATTTTTTATATATATATTTTTTTGCTGTAAATAGTTTTCTTTTTCTTCTAAGTTCGTTTTTAATAAAAAAAAATGGAAAAATAAAATTTTTTTTAAAAATTTAACGGGCAGCTCTGTTAACAGACTGCAAATATGTTTACAGTAACAGAAATATGTTAATTTGCAGTGTTTACAAAGTTGATATTTTCATTAATCGATATATTTTCTGCTATACGATGTTTTATTGCATGACGTCGTTAACTTTGAACATACTTTTGTATAAAGATTTGATTATTTATTCACTAAATTTACTAAGAATAAATATGTTAATCATATAAAAAGATTTATCATCCACCATATAACAGCAATAGCAACACAAAAAATAATAAACTGCAAGCTGCGATGCATAATGTAAAAGCTAAAAATAAAAATAGTAATAATTAATTAAATAATTTATCATACCTAAAAAAATGTAAGAAAAACTCACCGTTTTACCACCTTCTTTCCCTTTGCAATGGATTCATCAGTTAATTCTTCTTTGGCTAGATGGACACGCATACCAGCTGAGCTGATGGACATAAATTTCTCCCAATTTAAAGATCTCATATCGAAGTTAAAGAGTTTCTTATCCTTATCCGACATATATTCTTCGTAAAGTCTATAAGTATTATGCATATCAAACATCCAATTCTTAAGTGAGAAATATGATAAATTATCAACGTTTGAGTGAATTTTTTTGTATAATTTAGTCAAACGCGGCTTACGGCCCTTCAATACCAACAAAAAATCGAAGACATAGCCGGGCAAAGTGTGATACGCAATGGCTATAAGTTTGTAAATCCAAGGATTAGATGTACTATAAAGGGAAGGATACCAAACCGTTTGGACTAGAGGATAAACATATCGTAGTTTAATTATGAACTTCGAAAAATTGAACCAACTTATTGGATTGTTCTCGGTCGGAACGTAATTGTAGATCACAGGATCTTCCCGTTTCTTAAACTGAGTTCTATCATTAGCTGTTTTCCAGGCAGATGATATGATTAGATTTCCACAATAATCAACTGGTACTAAATTGGATCGAGCCTCTTCCTTCACCAACATAACATGGATAACGCCATAGGCAGCACCAAGTACAATTGAGATAGGACCATACATATTATCATTCCAGCCCGCAATCGGCTCCTTGTAAGAGGAGATAACTTCAAACAAAGATCAAGCACTGTGTCTTAAAATCAATGAATATACTTACTCATACCGGGCCGGAATATGCATACAGGCAGACCCTTAGCTTCCGTTTGCAACAATTGCTCGGCTAGAGCCTTCGAGTATGTGTAAGTATTTGGATATTTTCCAATTAGAGCCGGTGTCATGGCATTGATCACCTCAGCGTCAAGCGTTTCATTTAAATCCAACACCTTATCAAATGTACATGTTAAATTTCCAGGATAGAAACGTTCACCAATATGATCAACAACACAATTTGAGAATGCCGTAGAAATATAAACAAATGCTTCTAGTTGTCGCATTTGTTTCGCCAATTGGAGCATTCCGAGAGTCCCACGCACATTAATATTCAATGTAGTATGTAATGCCTCCGTAAAGTTTACAGTTGCTGCACCATGTATCACCACGTTCACTTCATCTGATAGCAGCTTTCGATCCTGATCACTGATACCCAAATCATGTTTTGCGCAGTCACCAGAAATTGGATAAATTCTTTCAAGTAAATTACCTTTCGATTCTTGTATTTCCGCAAAGAGCTGAATGAAAAATCGATTAAACGATTGTCATTTAATTAATCCGAGCAAATATATTAAAAAATTTGAATACTGACTGCAGTAGTTTTCCATGAATCTATCCGACCCTTGATATCGACACCACGTTTTGGTCTTATTAACACGTAAATTCTTTTCACTTCCGTTGCCCGTAAAAGTTTTTCAATGATTACTAAAGATTAAAAACAAAATATTTATTGCTTAAAATATTTCGAACTGAAAAAATATATTATATTTATTTTATTTCTTGCCTCTGCCGACAAATCCGCTAGCACCAGTTATAAAAATTGTTTTATTTTTATAAAACGTTTGTATATTCGATTCCATATTGTCTATCGTCTATCAATTAAATTGAAATAAAAAGAAATTCCACGACAATAATTAAAATAAGTCACAACAACGATTAAAAGAAAACTATACAATGGATTCCCTTTTATACAGAAAAAATATACAAGTCCAATAATTAAATATGCATGGATATTGCGGATATTTGCGAAAATGCATTGTCATGTCTAATGAGGTGAAACCTTTTTATAATTATACAATTTACATGCATGTGCATCTATTTACATGTATGTGCATGTAACTTTGTATATTCTTGCAATTATATTAATAAAAATAATTTTAAGAACATTTTTTTTTTTAGGTAATTCTTCCGACTTTGACTTTGACTTTCGACTATTATGCAGAGTCTAAATTCTTATTTTGTCCCATCATGACCACTGCATATGTTGTTATCGCTTCAATTACCTATAGATATAGACGTAGTCTCATATTGTTAATGTGTTTGTTTAATTTTAAAATGTTTCATTTTCCAAAAATTATAATATAAGAATACCAACAAAAAAGAATGAAAGAAAAATTATGTTAGGCGTAATACGAAGTTGCGATACCCTTGCAAATATTTTCATATACAAAGTTACATTTTTTATCTTTGTTAATCTTTTCTCTTTAAGACCAAGTTTTGGCCGACATAAAAATTGTCGCCACTAATTCCAATTTTTGTAAGTTTCAGCCGGATATCTTAATAAATAAAAAACTTTTTGAATTTTCGATCTATTGATCCTATGACATCTATATGATATAGTAAGACGATAACGGTATATATATTATTTATATAATCTATTTGGCATGCCTCTGTCTATTGCAAACTCCAGGCAAAAATTCAAATACCTTTACTAGCGTATACAAATTTTGCGCTCTTTGTCGTAGCACAAAAATTGAGAATTGTAGCAAAAAAAAAAATACGATTGCCCTCAACTCGCTCTCAGACTACAGTGTGCAAAAAAAAATATATTTTAACTATTACTATGCTACAGATTTGAAAAAAACCAAAGCCTAGTAGACTAAACATTTTTAAACATTTTTCAAGCACTGAGAGAGAACTAAAGAGAGTTTCCCTGAAAGAAATTTAATTTCAAACCCACAAACACTTGTCATTATTATGTGGAGTAATTTCTGTAAAAGTCTGCTGCTGTTAAGTAACAGTCAATGTTAATTTAGGTGGTGCATGAGAAAAAAAATTCACTTTACAACACTGAATAACAAACTCAGCTGTTTGTCAACTATCAGCTGTGTGTTGTATAACTTCTATTAAATATTTTACATTTTCGGCATGGAATGCGCTCGTAAATGTTTACGTCTTCTTCAAAATAAACCATTTATATTTGGGCGTAGCATTGCCATGACATCTTCAAGCCGTGCCAAGGAGGCCATTGAGCAATTAAAAGAGACAAATCCCTACTATGGCAAGTATGCTGATAAAATAGCAAAAGCTCAACAAACTTCTGCCGAAGAGTTTCTTGATCGCATCGAACGTGTGCTCAATCCCATTAAGGATGGACAAAGCCAGGCTAGGTAAAATAAGTCATATCAATTTATAAACATAACTTAATTCATGAAATCTATTTCTCTTAGAACCTATTCCGAGATATTGAACCCTAAGCAGAAATTAGCCAAGGAGTCAACTGAAGCGGAATTGCCGCATAAAAAATTGAGCGATATCATGAAATTGGAACTGCTTGAAGATAAGAACGCTGAGGAAATTTCCAAAATTTGGATTGAATACCACAAGACCAAGGATGTGCTTGCAGCCACATTGACAACAGCTCAGTACGAGACATTGACGTCACGTGCCAAGGATCATCCAATCTTTCTACTGCCATTGCCACGCAGTGAAGGCTTTGAATTCATTATGTTGCAGTTTGCCGCCAATACAGTACATTTCACACCACTCTTGGCCTATCAAGTGCATCATGAGAATGCACCCGAATGCCTCACCTTGGTCCACTACACAGATGTAGAAGATAAGGGCATAATTCTAATGCGTGGTGAATATGATACAAAGGTATTGACTGCACAGGAGGCTCAATGTTTGGCCAATGAGCTGCAAATGTTCTACTATAAGGCAGATGAGAGTAAACTCAAGCTGCTGGAGACATTCACCAAGCGTCCCGATGAGTTCAAGCATATGGATCTTATCAAGGAAGTCGAAAACATTCAACTTGTCTAGAGATGTGAAACTGAAACTCAAAGTCAAACTTAAATAAACTAAAGAAAAGCCCAAAATGTAAATTTCAATTTTTTTTTTCATTTTCCATTTATTTATGTATGGATTTTTGCAATGAACATTTAACCGTTGTTGTTGTTGTTGTAGTATTTTTTTTTTTTAAATTTAATTTTATAAATTTATATATATATATTTAAGCAGTTTAACAAACATTTAAACTATTGCTCCAAAATGTTACATATGCTATAAATTTATATTTTATATTGTATATTTAATATTTAACAAGTTCTTAACTTAGGTATCCGCGCTGCTGTTTTATAAATTCCTGCATCTTTAGAACATTTCCTCCTCAATTGCGGCATGCAACTTATTTGATGAGATTTACAAAATTGTTGCTTAGTTTATTAACTAATTCCAATTGACACTAGAGCTCTGAGATTCACTTACCAACTCACCGCCATTATTGATATCATTGAGATTCTCATTATTATTAATATTCCCATTGGCATTTTCCAGCATGCGATTCCTTAAGACTTGTACAAGGGAGCCACGTTTACCAAATCTAACACGTGCTCTATCACCATAATAAGTATCCAAATCTTGCAAATACTTAATGGCATCTGCCATGGTGCTAATATCATTATTGCGTGGCGGACGTGTTTTCGATGCCTCCACATTGCAGCCGGCGGCAAAGAGTGCAAGTGCTACGCAAACAACCAAAGTGCAGCGCATGGTGTTCGACATGTTGTGTTGATCTATGAGCGTGAAGAGGAGAGTAGCGTCAGAGACAGAGGAGAAATAGTTATATATATCTATATAATTATACTTAGACAGAGGAAGAGAAAAAAAAAAATTGAGTAATTGAGAAAGTGTGCTTTGGATTAGTTTATCCTCTAATCGACAATTTTAATTACTTAATAGACATAATGGAATGAAATTAATGCAAATTATGAAAATACAGTCAGTAACAAGTCCCTTTAGCTATAGTATATTAGTCTGTGTGAGTAAGTTTTTTTTTTTTTTTATATATATTTATTTCTCAATTTAAGATAAGTTTGTTAATTACGGCGAATTATTATTTGATTATTTTGTGATTTGCATGAATAAGTAGCGCTTAATTGATCTATATATAAGTTCAAAACCCGCAGGGGGACTATTGTTTATTATTATTGGTCTACTATATACATATGTGTATTTGGGGGTCTCACTAGGGCCACTAGTTAGTATTAATACTAGTAATAGATGGCAATCTTATAATTTACCTTTAGGGGCGTCAATTTCAAACTCATTGCAGTTTTGCTTGAGTTCCAGTTCCTTGGTGAATGATATGCGAAATGACGCAAATGAACTAATTGCTTAAGGAAAACTTTGATTAACAAAACAACTAATTAACAGTTAAATACTTGGGTTAACTAGTTTTGCTAAGGGGCGACTACTAATACTACTACTTCAATTATTATTACTAATACTAGTACTATGCGGCGTCTACTAAACCATCAATAGACGAAGTGTTAAGTAAACATTTTGTTTACATGTTTTTTTTTTTTTTTTTCAATTTTAATTTTATTAACCTTTGGGAAAACTTGCAAGAGTTCAAACTAATTATTAATTATTGTTTGCATATATTAAATTTGCATATAAAGGATTCATTACTCATTGTGTGCTATATGAATAATATATTTTTATAGAGCGTACCTCTATCAGAGGTTAGTAGAGGGTTTAATGACTTTGTGATACTAGCAAATATAGGTAATGCTCATAAGTAGAGCGTAGCAGTTCCCATTGGATAAATATATTCTCAGGATTAATAGTCGAGTACAACTCGATTTTGTAAAACTATAAGAGCTGGACATTTCTATTTGTTGTTAAACTTTGCTGGCCTAAATTGCATTTTGGATTTTGGTCACAAACTGCACAGCTGCAAGAAATCGAGTCTAATCCCCATACACAGCGCACTGCAAGCATAATGTGAACTAATGTGAACAATCTGCATAAATTTTGACTTTAAACTATTTTCAATGTTTGCCGGGTATGTTATAGTCGAGCTACGATGTCGGTTTTTTACTTGTTTTAAATTATTAAGTTGAAATTAATTTTATTCGATTTTTTTTATTGACAAACATATGTCTGGCAAATCGTATAAATGCCATAGAAATAAATTATTAAAAAATTTGTTTAAATAAAAATTCACAGAATATAATTGCAATTGTTTATAGACACATGCTAGACAAAAGTTATATGGGAATCGCTATACTATATAGCATCGCAATAATCACTCTAAAATTGTGATTTTAAATTCATAAAATTTAAATTTAATTGATTTTAGACACAAAAGCACATTCGAAACACATTCGCATTTCACATTTCACATTTCGACACCAAAAAAATTTTATAAATAATTAAGAATTAATAATAAAAATGTACAAAAAAAAATTTTAAATAATATTAAAATTATTTTAAATTAAATTAAATAGTATTAAAATTATTTTAAATTAAATTAAATAATATTAAAATTATTTTAAATTACATAAAATAATATTAAAATTATTTTAAATTAAATTAAATAATATTAAATTTATTTTAAATTAAATTAAATAATACTAAAATTATTTTAAATTAAATTAAATAATATTAAAATTTTTTTAAATTAAATTAAATAATATTAAATTTATTTTAAATTAAATTAAATAATATTAAAATTATTTTAAATAAAATTAAATAATATTTTAAATTTATTTAAAATTAAATAAAATAATATTAAAATTATTTTATATTATATTTAAATTCTTTTAAAAAATTCTGTTGCATTTGTTGGTTTTTTTTTTGTGATACTCACTTTTAGATGTTGAGTATTGTGGCGCGCCAAAGAAATGTGCAACAGGCATGCAAGATGCAAAGTCAATTGCAATGTAAAAACAAATGCAGCACGAGCGCTTAAACAACTGGCGATGACTGGTTAACGGTCAACGTGTAACAGGCAACTGAAAAAAGTCTCGTGTACAATCAACAGGCAACTGATGAATCCCCGGACGTACGTAAGCAAATGATGAACGAATGGACGAAGCAGCAAATATTTATACCAAAACGAACAAGCAATCTGACCTATTTTAATCTGCAGAACCCAGAATCTGCGACAGCACCCCAACTCCCCAACGTTAACGTTTTGCCGGTAATACTGCTACCTGTGAGAACGCATGGAAACGCGCGGAAACCTCAAAAATATTTCATATGCAAGTTAATTAGATTTGAAAAAGTTTTTGAGAACCAGCTGGAACGGAAATGCGCATCGACAGTGATAGGTGGGAGAGAGTTAGAGTAACGCCAACGCTAACAAATGCTGACAGTTGTCTAACGAGATATCGCGAAATGCTGTCAGATATTAATGATAAAAATGCGTTGCAAAGGATTTCTGCGGATTTCTGCAGGATTAGCGATTGTGCCAGCCGACTATGATTGCTGTGACACATCACCTGAATAGAAATTTTATCATTAATTATCGAAATTAAATTAGCATTTAATTGGCATAGAGCGATTACCGTTAGGCAAACAAATCAATTAAAATTACAAAGTATTAAGTAAATAAATAAATAATAATATAATTTGGGGTCAATTGTTATCTCAATGTGCATAGCCAATGCCAATGATAATGGTAACACAGCAATGACTAAAGGCATACTGCTTTCAATTGCTTATGAAATTTAATGCAAATTGTTTCGTATACGTAATATGCATTTATGAGCATATTACGTATACGTAATTGTCAGATGACATCACATTCAGCGAACGTATATAAGATGAGTTTTTTATTTAAAGTTATTACTTATTATTATATTCATATTAGCCTTAAATGATCTGGCTAATTACCAAGAGGCGCATAGACAACAGACAAACGTTCATGTAGTTAAAACTATTAATTTACTTTGTTGTTGTTGTTGTTGTTGATGTTGTTATTGCTATTCATGTTGCTTATGATTTTTTGCCACTGTTTTTATTTTTTTTGTTTGCCAGTAGGGGAACATTTAGAAACAGTTGTTAAAGTGCAACAATTGTAATAAAGTCGTTCAATATTCATTAGAGCTGTCGGTCAGTTCTCAACGTGGATATAACTTACATTCAACTAAACATTATAATTGACAATACATACGTTTCATTCGTTCCTTATTCTCTAGCAGTTCAACTAGTTTCATGAATTAACCATTAATATACTTTCCTATATGATTAACTAGAACAATCAATAATAGTATTCATACCATAAGGTATTAATTGTTTCACCTTTACTCTTATACACCTTTTTTTTCCATGATTGTATCTCGACTTGCACTCGCCCTTGCCCTCTTCCCCGTCAGACTTAGTCTTACATGATATTTGTTATTGAATAATATTGTCGATACAAAAAAAAAAAAACTTATTCTACTTCTTGTTAACCATGACTGATGATCATGAACTACAAGTGTCTTATGATCATGATCTACAATTTTCTGTTGATCATAAGCTACAAGTGCAAGCAGTACATTCAGTGGGAATCCCTATCCTTGCATGTACTTTACAATGTTTTTTTTTTTTTTTTGTATAACATTCTTTAGAATTTACATTTACCTTGAGTTGATCTCAATATGCAATGTGACACAATCGTGTAGGGGAAATCCCAGATCTAAATATGTTGACAACTTGACCAATTCGTGACTTTTCTACATTCACCAAGGACACATAGAGTTCATTGTGCTGTCAGTCTTCGTATTGCCCTTGTCGGTTTGTCAACAGCCAACTATTGTTATTTTGTTTCATATAAGTTTCAAGTGTTAAAATGTCAATGCGATCAGCTAAGCTTTACTAAATGAAAGCCATAGTCAATGGCTCTAATGTGACGGGGAGGGATGAGGAAAGTGTAATTGTGTGGCAACTACAAAGTGCAATCATGTTTTAAGTTAAAGTAGCTGCACTTGCAAGTCCATAATTTGTAAGGCAGTCGACCGATAAAGAGAGACAGAGAGAGAGAGCGAGAGAAAGTACAGTTATAATTTGAAGAATACACGCAAATACCGGGAATCCCTAGGTCACACCAACTAGAATTGAGCAGGGACACGCATAGCGTGATAAGATTTTTACAGATTTACTCAGATTTGCATACAATTTTTTTTTATTTTTTTTGTAATTTTTATCGTCAAATCATCGATACTCCCAACTAACAATAGTAACGATTCTTACTACAATTCTATTTATTAGTTAATAGTTGATTGCACGTGAGCACGTTCTGTTTAAGCTGTAAGCTTAGATTAGAAAAAATAAAAGTCGGAACTCTAACGTAAGTCAAGTCTCCATAATTATTTGGATTACATTTATTTATTTTTTTTTTTATTTTGTTTCATTTGTGATTCACATTGTTTACGCGTTTGTAGTTCCTTCCAACTAAGCCAGAAATTCCGGTAGGATGTTAAGTAGTTGAGTAAAAAGCTTTTAATTTTGTATGCAAACATTTTGTATTTGCCACATTGACAACAAAACAACAATTAGCTCATCATGCTCACATTGCCATACCCTATAATAAGTTTAACACTCTGAGGTACCTCAAACTATTGTAAAGATTTTATGATTAATTGTTAAGTTGTAAAGTTGACAACTGCAATTAAATAATAGTTGATTTCAAAGATCAAAAAAAAAAATAAATAAATAAATAAAAAAAAAAAATCACAAACCTTTAACAGCATATTTCTAAGAATTTCTAATGAAGCAAGTTTTATTTTCGTATTTTAAGTTTAATGTTTTTGCGCCAGTATTGATTGATTGATTTCAACTAGCCAATATAAATCTTGTTATAAAAAATTAATAAGTTTTCTATGCATATTATGCAAATTTAATAATTGTTAATAAGATGCACATGCACATTTTATATATTATAATTGATAATAAAATTTATATTTAGTTGCCAGGATAAATGTCTAGCTAAAATATAATAACATTTATTTCAGTTTTTATTTTTGATTTATTTCAATTTCTTATAAAAATTAATACATTTTTTCTATTCATGTTATGCAAATTTAATAATTGTTAATCAGATTTTAAATATTATAATTGATAATAAAAAATATATTCAGTTGCCAGGATACTTTATTCAATAAAAGTTTAGCTAAAATATATTAACATTTATTTCTGTTTTTATTTTTTTTTTTAACACTTTCTATCATGAAGCATGATTTGACATATGGTATTTCGTTTAGCAGTCAATTTTAGAAAAAAAAATTAGCAAAAATTCTGGAAAAATTTTCTAGCGTATTTTCCCATGCCTGCACATATTTAGGTTTACATTTCTACTTAGAATTGATATTGGCTTTAAACAACAAACAAATATTAAATATATAAATATTTTATGACAAAATTGCACGTTTATCAATATATATATCTATGTTATTGTTGCTTTTGCTAACGTCAGAGGGAAATCTCATTTTTCGCTAGAAAACATCCTTGACACATTGACAAAGCACAGTGAAAGCTTTTTTTTTGTTATTATTTGTTTTTGTGTAAGGTTTGAGAGCTGGGAAAAACTTTCCAGAGCAATGCGTTAATATGTTATAATTATGGCGTTATAAGCTATAAATAATAATTATAGTACTACTGCAAACATGGCAATTGCTATTTAGTAAGCACTGTATATCTATGATTGCTGTCTGTCTGTTTATTTGTTTATTTTTTTTTTATTTTTGGGTCTCAAAGGTAATTTGCGCTTGCGCTAAAGATGAATTTTATAGTGAACTCAGGCAGAACACAGCGAACAGAACATAAAAAAAAAAACAAAGCTGACAAATGTTAGCTATTATAATAATAAAAAAAAGGTAATATTTGTGTGTGTGTGTGTGTGTGTTTGTGTGTTTTTCATCTATTATATGAAAGCATTAGACACATGCGATCTTTACGTAGAATTCAACTTATGAGCTCTTAATGCGAAGTTAAGGCTATGTGCTTGGGTCAGCTGTATGCCAATGCTCTGATCTGCTCTGATCTGGTCCAGCTTTATTTTTAATTTTAGCTCTCGCTTTAGCTTTAGTTTTAGCCCTAGTTAACTAACTTATAGTTGCCCCAAGGCGCGTTTTGTAATTTCATAACTGACTAACTTGTTTGAAACTAAATCCAAATTGCGGCGGCCAACTAACAAAAGTCGCAGACCACACCCTGCTACTCTCTGCTAACTGCAGATCAATCGCATTTAAAATTATCCGCATTGCTTCTAAACGATTCTATTTGGTTTGGTAATGTTTAAAAGTACTATATATTTGTATAATATCTTATGTATAAATTCGATAGACATGCGGCACGTGTGCGTGTCTATCGGGGATTAAATAGAGTAATTTCTGTTATTAGGTTTATAAAATGAAATAGAAGTAAAAACAACTTTCATCCAAAACCGAAGACATAATACTCTAGCAAGGTTAAGAGCTGCCGTTTCTCAGTGATATATCTGAATGTTGTAGTTATAGATTGTACGAGGGGTATTTAAAAAGTAAGTTTCCCTGTGTTGGGGGAAAAATAAAAAACAAGTTTTAGGCAGTAAAAATAAATTTATTTTATTCTTTGACTCTTAAACTATTTTTTTTACATAGTCGCCTTGGACTACAATAAATTTTTGGTATCTGTGTGAAAGCTTAAGTAAACCTTCCTTAAAAAATTCCGTGCCCTGTTTTTTGATCCACGATTTGACGACTTGAGAAAGAAGGTAATGATCTTTACGCACGCATTGTGACAGGAGATGAAACCTGGGTTCACCATACAAATCCTGAAATGAATACCTCTCGTATATGTACGTCATTACTAAGCCTAAGTGTTGAACATTTTTATCGGATAACTTAAGCTACAACAAATTATTTCATACAAAAACTAAATTTTTGTCCAATTGTTCCAATGAGCGATCCGATATTTAGTTAGATTTGACCCAAATTTGGCTTACATATCATTATCAAATTTAAATTCTATATTAGTTAGTTTTTCATATAAAAACTCAATTTCCAAATGTCTGTCCCTATGACACATTTCCGACCAAAATCAATATTCCCTTGGAAGAGTATAAATTACGAAAATGACAAAAAAAAAAAAAAAAAAACTAAGTGAGCTTTAAAATGAGCGAGCCAATCGTAGTAATAAAACATATTCGCGAACTCTAGTAACCTCCTAGACAGCATCAGTGACAGATTATACATAGGTACAAAAATACAAAAATACAGATACAAATACAGGTATATAGATATAGTATATATGATTGTAGATACAATTAACTCATCGATCTTATGAGGAAAATGAAAAGAAAATAACAAGTTATAAACTTAGTTACAAGTACTTGAATATATTAAACGTTTGTATTATTATTGTTATTGTTACGTCGCTGCTAACGTCAAAGTCGGCGCTGACGATAGCGTTAACGTAGACGCCGGCGTCACCGTCGCCGTCGCCGTCGTTGTCGTCGGCAAAGGCTGAAAAGTGGTCCGGTTCGTGTAAAGATTTTTTCGCGCGTTCGGCTAGATGCTTGATCTACTACAATGCTAGGTTTAAGTCTTGTTATCTCGGTTCGTATACGGAGTCAGAGTCAGAGCTGAGCTGAGCTTCGCTCAAATGAACTGAACTAAACTGAAATGAACTGAGCCCGGCCCATGAGTCCATATAAAAGTACCTGGTGCTGTTGATCTCACCGCATTAAGTTGTCAAATATCGTGAGAATAGGAAGTGCGTGTCAGTCGATTCAAAAAAAATAAAATATATATATTTATATATATATATATATTCACTAAAATATCGACAACAATTAAAACTAAAACTAATGCTTAAAAAATAAAAACTGTAACAAGTGCAAATTAAATTAAGGCAAAATTAAATATTAAAAAAAAAAAAAACTTAATATAAAAATTTAATATATAGACGGGATTAAAATAGTAGTCGGAACACTGCTGTGCCTTTTAATATATATTTATCACATTCGATGGATAATCGTTGAATGTAAATTATTTGAAACGCGATTGTCTTGTTTCTTATCAACAATATCAATTAGTTATTGATTAGTTAATAAACCTGCTAATACATATTAAATATATAAAATTACATTAAACTAATTGATTTTAGTCATTAAATAAATAAAAAAAAAAATAAAAAAAAAACAAGCATAAACTATTGTTAATTGATTGCCCTCTCAGCCTGAGAGTTGACATAGTTAAGATAAAAAAATAAAATTGTTGCGAAAAGTGCATAAACTGAGACTACAACAAAATGAAACTGTTTGCAAATAAAACCCACCGCAATACAAGTGAGTAAACCGGACAGAAAGACAGATAAATGAATGGACAGATAGTTAGACATACATATCTCTTAATTAAGCCTGTTAAAGATCATTTATAGTCCATTTAGACTAAATTCAAAGCATCATAAAATATAATACGGCAAGCCTTTAAAGTAAAGGGAGTCTAAGTTCCCGACACGATCGTTAAATGTATCTACTATATCTTGCTAAACATTAACTAAAATTGAAACTAACTTTGAAATTGAAACTAAAGTTGAAACTGGTTACCAAAAAATTTTGCAATATTTAGTTTGTGGATATATTTATGGATGTAGACGTGGATGTGGATGTGGATGTGGCTATGGATATATTGTATGCTATTTGAGGGGTTCCGAGTGTTATAAAGCAGGATTTACAAAGTCTTTAAGCTTATGTGTGTATGTGTTTGTGTGTGTCTATGTATGTTGAAAACTTAATAAAACTTCACATGAAAATCTCGTCAAAATATTTTTGTCAGTTACTTCTACAAGTTGTTAAAAACGATTTAAGACTTTAAGCTCGTAATGGTAAATTCACAGTTAAATTTACAGTTGCTTAAAAATTAAAATAATAATAATAATGTACGGGAGTATTTATAAGCTAAAATTGAAATTTAAGCTCCT
Source organism: Zaprionus obscuricornis (assembly GCA_037044475.1). Taxonomy (NCBI): domain Eukaryota; kingdom Metazoa; phylum Arthropoda; class Insecta; order Diptera; family Drosophilidae; genus Zaprionus; species Zaprionus obscuricornis. The sequence continues at coordinate 71,473 of JBAMBR010006785.1, read as the reverse complement.
ATAAAATGTTTGCCTAAGACTTTAAGCAAATTCCAAGGGGAGAACAATTAAAAAAAAAAAAAAAAAAATTATTTGCAATTAAAAAATAAAAAAAAAAGTCCTTGGCGCCAACGGTTAATTAATGTTTTATGCTTGGGAAATATTCAAGGAATTCGAGTATTACAAATGTAAATTATTGCAAATATGTAAAATAAAAATAAAAAATTAAATTTTTTATATAGATCAGGAAAAAAAAGATTAAACAATTTTTTTTTTTTTATTTTTGACGCAATTTACATTAATTTGCATGATTATTTTGTTGTAAATAAAATAGAAATGATAAGAAATAAAAAATAAAAAATACTAAATAAAATACTTGACTCACGTTTAATTGATAAAGTTTATATATTTTTTTTTTATTTATTTTAAGTCGCGTCTAATTGAGAAACATATTTGACAGTTGTATTATCTCAAATATGTCAGCTAAAAAAATCATTTGATATTTACATTAGAAATATTTTTTTATACCATATACCATATATATATTATAATACTTTGATTTGACCTGCTGTTTGGCCCTAATTGATTTTGTTTAGATTGCAATAATCCGTTTTAATTTTAAGTTCAATTTGATACAAGTTCAATATGAGCTGTTGATAATTGCTGTCACAGTATCATTAGTTGATTGTTTTAATAAAAGTCATTGAAATTAAACTAATTTCAATTGCAATTAAAGTTAGTATATATATTTTAAGATTTAAAATTGGAGGCAGTTATATTTGTATCAACATTAACAACAACAACAATAATAATAATAATAACAATTTATAATAACATATAGATATGTATGTATATAACATAGTCATACTATATACTATAACGTCACGTACTACTCGTACTACTCGTACTACTAGCAGCTTACTTTAGCTCTGGCTTACCATGAAGTCCAATTTGACGATGATTTGAATCAACAAAAAACGCTCTCAAATTGACGTCGACCTTTGGGTAATGTGGCTGCATTCAGCATTGGCCTCAAAGATGAATTGGGTGTGATTAGGCATCATTTTAAAGATACACATATGTACATATATAAAGAAGATAGTCAGAGAGAAAGAGAGAGCGATATATTGAGGGACAGATATAGTTTGAAAATTTTCATTGAATTCTCAAGTTATTGACCCACATACGACCTATATATGTATATACATACATGTTTTGGGGGTTTACCATATAAAAAGAGTTTATCCAACTTTTGCTTTTCTTTCATTATTCAAAGAGTTGTTAGCAAGCAACTAAGTATGCAAATAACACGCCTCAATCCCTACTAGAATATTTGGCAAAGAGAAATATTTGTTAAATTCTTTAGAGCTCTGAGAATCGTCACTTGTGGAAAATAAATTTGTTGTTATTGTTTTTTTTTTTTTTTTTTGGAGAAATAATGCACACCTTAACGTGACTTAAACAATGCAAATAGAAACAACAACAGATACGATATGTTAGATAAAATTTCAAAGCCAAACACCGATACAATATATACTCAGAGCTGATGAATTGATCTATGTATAGCCAGGAACTGGAGCTGCGGGGAATCTTTATTTTTGTTTTTTTTTTTAGTTTTCTATACTCGTAGTGTTAACTGTTTGTTTTTCCTTATTGGCAGGCATCTAATTGTTCGACTACGACTATTTAAGGGTTTTTGCTTTTGGGTTTTTTTTTTTTGCTTTTTCGGCGATGATTAACAACAAATAAACAACAATGTGAGATTAATCATTAGCTAAACACAGTCAAACAACAGGTAAACGCGACATGCGCAAACAAAAGCTTCAAATGCTAGTCGAGCGTAAAAGTAAGTATCTTTGAGATACTCGTACTTACAATGTGGATGCGAATGTGAGTGCGAATGTGAGTGCGAGTGTAAGTTTTAAGCATCCCACAATACAAGTGCGAATCTCACTGAGCCTCTGCTTTACTGCTATTTGCTTAATTTATTGTCATTTGGCGGAAGTGAGACATACGCACTCACAGCTCAGATCAGCTCAGCTTAGCTTAGCACAGCACAGCGAAGAGAGAAGCGTTGCGGCGGGCAACAGATGTTTTGAAGGTGCTCAAACTACATTGTTATCGAGAAACAAAAACAATTCATTCTTGACTTTAGTGGGTCAGCAGACGGACAGACAGACAGTCAGTCAGTCATACAGATGGACAGTTTACCAGATCACAGTGTGCATTTTTCAGGTTTTTTTTTTGTTTTTATTTCTTATTTTTATTTTTTTTAATTTTATGCCAAATTGCAGCGAACTTGAACTTCAAACCGCTTGCAGAGAGCCGTCAACTGACAACCTCATAAATGTTATGTAGAAATGTATCTCAAAAAGCCAAAACCGCAGTTGTCAGAAAAACGGGTTCAGAGCTCAGCTGATTCAGAGACGACAAAGAGAAACAAGAAACAAGCGAGAGTCATTCATGCTTCGCTTTTTTTCGATCGGCTTTTTTTTTTTTCTTCGCTTTTTCGACTTTTCGGCTTTTTTGCTTTTGTATCTGAGACAGAAATCTCAACGGCCATCTCAACAGCCACGATCACACACGGCTTTGGCAATGCAATTGCATAATTTACAACGATCGACGATCTTCGATCGATGTTGTGTTTTTTTTTTTTGGTCTTTTTGGTCTTTCCTATGTGAGATTCGTAGTTACAGCAGAATAATTTGTTTGCTTTGTTTGGTATTTAATTTATGGCATTTGTTGCTATTGCGACTGGCATCCCAGTAAACTGGTCAAACAGATATGGCAACAGCACAGTGGTTTCAGATAAACACAAAATATTTACCAAAAAAATAAAAATAAATAAAAAATTATATTATCAATATTAAAGAAAAATCTAAATAAATTACAAATAAAATTTTTGTAAAATCTTAAAGAAAAAAAAAAATATGCAAACATTTTGTAAACAAAATATTTTGTGTCGCATTTTTAAGCACTATGCTTAGTTTCTTAATACTGATTTCTATATCATTTCAAGGCAAGGATGATGATGATGATGATGATAATGTACAGTCATACTTAGTCTTAATGGGTCAGAGATATCTACGTGTCCGATATCATGGATGATTTCTTCTATGTTTAGTTTTTTGTTTTGATTTTGAAATTAAATCTAAATCTTGGTATTCAGTATTTTGTATTTGGTATTTAAGCTCTATGGCGTGACAAAATTGACATCAAAACAAAAACGTAGATAAAATTGTTAAAAATTGTTAATGAGTTTATGTTGTTTACGTTTTGAAAGAATTAAATGATATCGGGGCGTGGTAAGCGGTTCATTGATCTGTGATTCTTACTGCGAAATTCGACTGTTAGCTTGTCTAATTGACATTTGTCAAGTACTTTGCCGGTTATTATTTGTATGGGGGAATTTCGGAAATGATATTGCTAATAAATGGGTTAAAATTCTTATTTTGATTTACAAGTGTGACCGAAAGCGTGTGCCAATGTTTTGTTTTTTTTGGTGGGGGCTAGGCATGACCATGATCCTCTTAAAATCGGTCACAGTTAGTAGTAAAGCTTGTAATCAGTTTAAAGATCACACCCGGAACGAAACACTTTCAATGATAACTAAAGTCTTTGTTGGGAAGGTGAGCATCTTGAAAAAAAAAACAAAACTAGTTTTGACACACTGCAATAAATAAGATTCCAAAAATTGATTTAGTTAAAGAATTTTACCCACATATTATACAAAAAAAAAATACGTTGATAATTTATATTATATATTTTAAGGGTATGATAGCCGATATTAATGTTAATATGAAATAAAATGTAAATTATAAATAAATATGCCCATAGCATTTATTAACAGGGTATCGACTAGAGAGCATTCTCAATTTTAATATACATAATTAATTTATTAGTTATTTATTTTTTTTATTTTTTTAGTTTTTAGTTTTTAGTTTTCTTTTGTGTGTTTTGTATTATTTTGTTTTAAGTTATATATATAAAATAATTCATATCAGCAGCCTTGCCTTGCATCTAAAACGAGGTCAGCTGTTGATACTTGTACATTGAACTTGGTCGTAAAATTCCCAAGAGAAGAGATCATAAATCAATCAGTTCATATCATAAAATAGGGATTGCTAAAGGGGAAACAGGAAACAGGAAATAAACAGTATAGCAACAAAATGACGTAACTAGTTTATGCGTTATGCAAGGCATCATAAATATTTTGAAGATCGTTTATTGAACTTTTTGAAGCCGGTTCCTGCTCCTGCCATTGAGGTAGGTCGCAGATCTTTGCACTGTCAACAATAACAACAACAATAATAACAAGAATGAAATGTATTATGAAGGTGAATAAATTTTGTAGGCGCACGCGATCAGTAAGCTGTCAGTATTTTTACAAACTTGTTGAACTTCGATTGACTCTGAATATTGAGAATAAAATTGTGTTCTACTTAAATGTTACAATATCATTTAATTACATAACTCACCTCGTGCTCCAATTTATTTTTTTTTGTACTTCGTAGAGCTACTACAATGTGCTGCACTCGGCATGACGTTGCTGTTCCTTGGCGCGGTTATTTTTATAACAAATCCCACAAAGTTAATTATCGAATGGGTATGTACAGAAAATAATGTAATGCCATGGAATTCTTATTAATTTTGTTTTTTATTTTAACTACAGCAAATGAGCCTCAATCCCAACACATTGCTCTACAAGCTGTGGCTCTTCCCACCGCTTGATGTCTATATTGTGGTTTATATGTTCAACTATACAAACGTGGAAGCATTTATATCGGGTGATGCAACAAAATTGAAGATCGAAGAGGTTGGTCCCTATGTCTACAAGGAAGTGCTTTCCAATCATAATGTTACCGTGAATTCGGCCAATAACACCGTCACCTATACACCACGTCGCGAATATATATTTGTGCCTGAACGTTCCATCGGTGATCCCAAGGTTGATCGCATTCGTGCGCCCAATATTCCATTTATGGGTATTAGTACTTTGGCGTCCTCTATGTCTATAATTGCTGCCTTGGGATTGAGCGCATTGACCAAGCGTCTTAATGTTCAACCCATGCTGAACGTGACAGTTCACGACTATATGTGGGGCTATGAGGATCATTTAGTACATTTGGCATCCAAGTTTGTGCCAAGTTTGATCGATTTTCCCAGCTTTGGTATTATGGATAAGGTAAGTAATTGCAGCATGGGACTATCTCCTAGTTCTATAAGTAACTTTAATTTTTGTTTTATAGCTTTTCCGTGAAGGCAACGAAAGCAATGTCTTCAATATGCATCTGCAGGAGCCTAAGGATATTTATGGAGTCAATCTTCCAAACTCTCCACGTGGATATTCCTTGAATGATGTTAATGGTGTTCGAGGCTTTACGCGTTGGGAGTATGACGATGACACCAAGTAAGTAATAACTTTCAAATTTCAATTTTTTCTCCTGCTAACTCTCTGTCTCTATCTATTTCATATCCGTTCTCAGTGGTACTTTTTGCAATCGTATTTGGGGCACGCATGACTGTACACTCTTTCCACGCGATATGAACGAGCATGATACTTTTTTTCTCTATCGAAGAACTTTCTGTCGTCCTCTACCCGTGAAATTCAATCGTACCTTAACTTATAAGGGTATGGATGCCGTAGAGTTTGCTCTTGATCCTAATGTTTTTGATGCGGATCTTCAGAATCCGAATACTTCGTGCTACTGCAAGAATAATGAGTGTCTGAAGCGAGGTTTGGGCAATGTTTCGCCTTGTTACTACAGTAAGTATTAGCTAAAACATATTTCTTGCGTTGAGCTAGTTCTAATATATAATTTATAATCTCTGTTTATAGATATGCCGCTGGCTATAAGCTATCCACATTTCTTGAATGCAGATCCCAGTTTATTGGAACCCTTCGATGGTCTCAATCCAGATAAAGAGCGTTACAAATCATCGATCATGCTTCAGCCGGTAAGTTTGCTTTAGATTTCTAAAACTTGATACAATCTTAAATTATTTCGTTTCTTTCTTCTTATAGCAATTGGGAGTTCCGTTGCATACGCATGTGCGTTTGCAGGCCAACCAAGTAGTTGGCAAAGTTAAATTCAATCATTTGATGGAGCCTTTTGAGAACCTAGTACTGCCATTGCTCTGGGCTGATTTGACTATTGATAACCTGCCAGTATATCTACAACTCTTGGTGCACGGCCTGAAATATGTTTTTCCACTGCTGCACGGCGCATTGGTGTTAAGTCTAATCATCGCTGGCATCTATCAGTTGAGTTCGGCATTTATGCTCTGTTTCTGGACGCCACCAGTGAAACATGAGCGAGCGGCAAGCCTTTTGGGTGCCTTGACATTATCTGCATCTTTCCATCATAAGCCTCAGGCAACGGCTGAGTCTGTGCAGCAGGAGGTGCAAAAGTTACTGTCCTCTGACTCGCCTCAGGCTACTCCACTGAGTGATGTCTAGGAAGATGTAGCATTACCTCATCAATGGAAATGATTTTCCCCTGTGATATTAAGATCTAAGTTAGGCATCAGGAGATTTTTTGGTGTAGATTATATTCTGCATAACGGAAAACAACTTAGGGAACATTTTATGCTTAAATATATATTAAATATATAATAATTATAATAAATAAGTTAAGGTTAACGGTTAAAGGTTAACAAATCGAGATTGATACTCGATACTCGATAAATACAGCACACGATAAGTGTAATCGATCAACGGTTTCTTCATTTAATGTGAGGCAATTGTGTCTTCAATCCAGTTTAGGTAATACGAGATGCGCAAGTAAACGTCCGGGAAATTCTCAAGCGCACAGCCCGAACCGAACGAGGTAACCCCGGCCAATATCCAAGGACCATCGCGCGAGAGACGACACTGTAATGGACCACCAGAGTCACCCACACAGGTGCCGCCCTGTCCGTTTAGCTGTCCCGCGCACAAATGTCCACCATGGATTTTAACAAAGCTACCATAGGCATCCCGACATCTGGAAAGAATTTGAAATAAAGTTAACGTGGAATTCCTATGTCTTCTGTCTATGTTGCACGCACCTGCGATTCTGATGTAGTGGCACCTGTGTCTTGAGCAGCTCATGGGATAAGTCTCCACTAATGTTTGCCTTGCCCCAACCCGTTGCTACGCAGTCAAAGAAAGGCAATTGTTCGCCAGCCAGAAATTCTCTTTCCTTCTCTCTGTCTATATCCTCATCTTGCTCGGAGTCCAGTTGCAGTTTCATGAGTTTATCATTACGCCGTCGCGTGCGTTTTTTGCTGCGTGGCATGCGTTGCGTTTGTTGCAGCGTTGCCTGTCGCAAACGATTCAAAATCTTCATATTCATGAGTTCACGCATGGACATGTCCATGGAACTGGGTTCAGTCACATTGCGATAACGTCGTCGACTCTGCACGCTACGCAGAAAGTTGTCAATCTTTTCTGGCACTTCGTCAAGCTGCAGATCATCTTCAGCTGGTGATGCTCCTACTGCTGTTATTGCTGAGTTTGGAGCTGTTGCTGTGGATGCTTCCCTTAACATGAATGGCAGGCAAATGCGACGAATGTGTGAAGTGCGCGATAAGTCAGCGGGCTTTGATAATTTCATAAGCACCACATCGTGTCGGAAATTGTGATACTGATGATGCAGCACAATCTTCTCGACAGGAATGCGTTGCTCATTGCCCGATTCCACATTGCGATCGTGCTCGCCAAGCACAACTGTCCACAGCGGCGGAATTGGCAAATTAAAGAGATCGCTGAAAATGTAAATTGGATTTATTTTAATCTTTTTTTTAGCTAAGATTTCGCACAGTGTAACTTACTTGTGGACACAGTGTGCAGCTGAGAGTATCCAGTACTGATGTATGAGCACAGCTCCACACCAGTGTCCGAGAAAGCCCAATGACGGATGCAATAGCTCTAGCGATGCCTGCCAAGGAAATTGACCTTCCTGTGTTGTAGCTCCAGCTATAATGCGTGCAGTGCGTTGACCTGGACGGCAGCCACAGTCTGTACGAAGAGAGAAAGAGAGAAAAGACTTTATACCTCTAGCTAACAATTTAGCTTTATCTTGCTAAAATTGAATTTCAAATTTAATATTCTGCATTTATTTTCGAAATTAAAATTTTTTGTACGAAAATATTTAATTTTCTTCCACTGTGCATCACTCACCTGTCTCAAACTGCGTCGCACTGTCAACCAGCAGCAGCAGGCATAGACAGTGCAAGGTTAGCGCCAGCGCGTGCCCAGCTTGCTGTCTTTGTCTCTGTTGCTGTTGTCGCTGCTGTCGCTGCTGCTGCTGCTGCTGCTGTTGCTGATGTTGTTGTGGCGACAATTGCTTCATCTTCATCTCAGCAAGTCAGCGGCTGATCGCGCGCATGACTGACCCAGAGTCAGCTGCTATTTAGCGGTATATCCTGATGATGAACGTCACTTGATGACTTTTGTTACGGTTTCGCAGCGTTCGCTTTTCACTTTCACGCAGCGCGTCTGCGTCTGCGCGTCCAACGGTCACTCCCAACAGTTCCAACTTTGAGCACTTTAATAATACGCAGACCTAAGCTTTATATATTTTTTTATGAGTTAAATATTATAATTTACGAGATTTCCCAGCTAACACTGTCGTTTTTCTTTACGTTTCTTTTCGCGCTGCGCATTAATTAGCCAAAAGTAGGCGGTCGACAAAGCAGTAGCGGTAGCAGCAACAGCAACAGCAACAGCAGCAGCAGAAGCTTATGCTGGATACTTAAGCTAAAGCTAAGACTTTTGCTAATGCTGATGCTGAGGCAGAAACTGTGGGCTCGTGCCCTCGGTTATATAATGATGGTGTTGCCGCTGGGCACAAACTAAATAACGGTTTCAGTTTTCGTTTTTTTTTTTTCAGTTTTCAACTTTTGGTTTTTGGTTTCAAATTTCGTTTTCGTTTGTTGTTTATGAAGTTTGGTGAAGAGTCTGAAGATTTCCGTTCGTTTGTTAAGTGCGAATCGCTTGCGACGAGCGCCAAAATGCAACTGTGCTCAGGTTTGCCAACAAACATTTACCGTTTCGGTTACAGCGAATGCTGCGCAGTCGCGGCGCCATCGCCACGACATTTGACTGCGATCCATGGATTGTGTTGCATGCCCCGCAGCCGCTGCCAGTTACAACAATATCAGCGGCAGCAGCAGCTAACAGCAGCAGCAGCAATAATAATAACAAAGCGACGCCAACGAAAGTGAAAAGACAACGCGAGGCGGGTAAAAGAGAAGCTAACGACAAACAAGCGGCAACAACAATTTACAACTAACAATAACAACAACAACAACAACAATAATAATAACATCCACATTGATGACGACGTCGACAGTCGGCTGCGATTCAAAACTGAAAAAGGGTAAGTTAGGCATGCCTCAACGTTGTCTTATCATTCACCTGCTTAACGTGCAAGCTCAGTAAATTGTATAATTAAAATATATTTTATCATCGCTTAAATAATATTTTCATTATTTTTATTTAATTATTTAAAATATATTGCTGTACAATTGCAGCTGCAGGATTTAGGCAAGTTAATGAATCTTAACAATTTATAAGATCATTTCACTTGCATTTCCATATGGCGATCAATTAGATTATTTAATGATTTTTCAATTAGATTAAAATACTCGTCACACTTGTCGTATACACAACATTTTTTTTTTTGTTTTGTATTTAGCTACATTCCATGCATATGACAAATGTCGTATATCATTTGCATAAATTTATTTATTATGAAATTTAGTAAAACTGATTAGCAGACATATAGACGGTCAATAATAGCAGCACTGATTGATGTCTTTATGTTAATTGCAAGTCATGTGTTTAACATATCGTTTCTCGATTCTTAATGTGACACTATTAAACTTCAATTTTACTTATTGTTTAACATATTCATACTAATTGTATAAGAGTTAAGTTATAACATTGCTTTCATCTAGTACATTCAACTCTAGCATGTGATTTGTTGTTTCTGTTCAACTCTTTACTTATTCTCACAGTAATTAAAAATATAATTTAGTTTCTTTTTTTTTTTTTTTTTTTGTGCTTAACACATATTAAGTATCTATTGACATGTTTATTAACAAATATCAATAATAATTGTAAACACACGCAGAATAAATGTGTTATTAATAAAGTTGCACCCCGTTGAGTTTTTCTAGTTCATTTGCATGCGTTGTGCATTTCAATAATAATGTTCGCCCAAATCAATAATTAAATACATTGTAAAATGACTAAACAGAACGTATAAATTATTATTTTTATTTATTTGCTATTTATTTATGCATTTTATATATATTATTTTCTTGCAATTTATCATTACTTTATATTTATTATTTATTAAATTATAATTAATTGAATTATGATTTCATTGTTAAATTATATATTTATTTCTTATTTTTTTGTATATTTTTATATATATTTATTTATTATATATATTTTTTAATTATTTGTTATTTATTTATATTTTTTTATTTCTTATTTATTTATAAATATTTTTATAAATTCATTTATATTTTTTATTTCTTATTTATTTATTAATATTTTAATAAATTTATTTATATTTTATTTCTTTATATTTTTTATTTCTTATTTATTTATTAATATTTTTATAAATTTATTTATATTTTATTTGTTTATATTTTTTATTTCTTATTTATTTATTTTTTTAACTATTTATCTACTTCAATTTTTATTTATTTATTTATATTTTTTATTATTTATTAAATTATAATTAATTGAATTATGATTTCATTATTAAATAATATATTTATTTCTTATTTTTTATTTTTATATTTTTATATATTTATTTATTTATTATATATTTATTTAATTATTTTTATTTATTTATATTTTTTTATTTCTTATTTATTTATTTATATTTTTATACATTTATTTATATTTTATTTATTTATATTTTTTATTTCTTATTTATTTATTTATATTTTTATACATTTATTTATATTTTATTTATTTATATTTTTTATTTCTTATTTATTTATTTATATTTTTATACATTTATTTATATTTTATTTATTTATATTTTTTATTTCTTATTTATTTATTTATATTTTTATACATTTATTAATATTTTATATATTTATTTATTTATATTTTATATATTTATTTATTTATATTTTATATATTTATTTATTTATATTTTTTATTATTTATTTATTTATTTAACTATTTATCTACTTCAATTTTTATTTTTTTTTGATTTTTATTTATAATTATTTAATTACAATAAATTAATTTATTTTTAATGAAATATTTCTAATAGATTTTTGTTTTCATTTCTTAAGTTTTGCTTGGTGTTAAGCATTAAATTCGATATGCTTCATGCTTGATCTGTGTGAATGATGGCGCACATGGCGACCCAACAGCTCAAGCCAGTTGCCAAGTGAATGTATGAGTGTCTCACTGAGTGTAAGTGAGTGTTTGTGCGGGTTACTTTCGTTTTCATTACGGCAACAGCAACAGCAACAGCAGCAGCAGCAGCAGAAGTGGCAGACACAGCAGCTGACTCTGCATGCATTACATTACATTACACGCACATACAAATACACAGAGACAGAGACAGAGACAGATAGAGAGAGAGAGAGAGAGATACATACAACATGCACATCTGAGCTGTTTGAAGTCTGGGAGCCGGACCCACGCCCGAGCTGAATTCCGCGTTGATGCACAAGCTCATAAGTCATTTATGTAGTTGCAACCAAAGCAACAGTGGCAGCAGCAGCAGCAGCAGCAACAGCAACAGCAACAGCAGCAGCAGCAGCAGCAGCAGCAATGGGGAAGTTGTTAATGCAACAGCAGCAGGCAGCTGGCAGTCAAGAGCTGCAACAACTTTTGGTCTATGGTCTGTTTAGGCAGCCAATTGATCATTTAAGCCAAGTTAAGCTACTGCCGGCCTGTCCAAGCCTGTCAATTTGTTATTGTGGGCGTTGTCGTTGTCTCTACTATTGATGTTGTTGATGTTTATGTTATGCTTCTTGTTATTGTTGTTGTTGTTGTAGTTACTGTTATTTGTTGTTGTATGTGCTGTGCAATTAACAGGCGCCTTGAGGTCCATGGAATTGTTGATGTTTGCTCGTTTGCTTGTTTGATGTTTATGTGTTTGTTCGCTGTTCGTTTGTACGTTTTGTTTGTTGTTTATCTGTTTGTTTGCCGCTTGTCGATGACGAACGTTAATCAAAATCAGAAAATAGCTTGCACAATCAACAAAAATATTTACGGTGAAAAGTTCAAGACTCTAGTTCAGATTACACTGAGAAAAAAACAAATAAACAAAACTGCAGAAAATAATAATAATAATTATAGTAACAATTTATTTATAAACATTAACAGCTTTTGCTTTTCAAAGTGTTTTTCATATATTTTATTATAAATTTTTTTTTTCAGTGTAATACTTCGACCTGTGCTCAAGTCAAGTGATATGAACTTTCCCAGCGCGGTAAAAATATAAACAAAAATTGTCTAAGAAATCAAATAAATTTTTACGCAGGCGACGGAAGCGTTGCGGCTCAATTAGCCTCAGTACCAACAACAACAACAACAACAACAACAACAGCAGCAACAGTTGCAGTTGCAACAACAGCTATAGCTACAAAATAGCCAAATTAGTCAAGCTAAACCAAGTGAGCACGTAAATTTTTGCGTTGGCGTTTGGAGAAATCGCGGTTCGAGACCTTGAGACACACACACATACATATATATTATGGGCTGCAATTTCACTGAACTGTAGTATGAGCTGGTTGCAGTTTGTGGTTTGCTGCTGCTACTGCTTGTGTGTTGCATCATAGCAGCAACATGTGGCAGCAGCTGATCGTTGCAAGAGTTCGAAAACCCGACAAAATCGGGCAAACTCTACAGCTGATCGACATTAGGCAGGCACGGCAAAACGCATTTGCATGCCACGCCAGCAATAACAGCAGCAACACTAGCAGCAGCAGCAAGAGCAGCAGCAACAACAACAACAACAACAACTTCAGTTATGTATATCAAAGCGTATCTTCAAGATGTGCGCATTGCATTACCAAATGGCAGCGGGCGCTTTCCACGCGGCTGACGTTGCCTCACATGAAAACGAAAGTGCTTCAAGTGGTTGGCCAGCTGTTGTTGTTGTTGTTGTTGTTGTTGCCTTTGTTGTTGTTACTGCTGCTGTTTTGTTGTTTTTGTTTGTTAGGTTATACGATTTGTTGGCGCTCACGATTAAATATTGCTATCTCTATCGCTCTGAATGTTGCTGTTGCTGTTGCGTTTCCTGTATCTCCAAGTTGGCTGCCAACAGTGGCAATGGCAATGGGAACGCTAACGTTGCATGCCACATGCCACAAGCGCCGCGAAATATTTTGTTAAGCTTACAAAAATGTTTGTACACAATTTGCAACTGGCAAAAGCAACAATGAACAACAACAAAAAAAAAACGTAAAAACTGTTTACAATTTTCGCTTGCAACTGCAACTTGCAGCTGTATGCAAAAGCAAAAGCAACAAAAATACAAAATAGAAAAAAATAAATAAATAAATAAAAAAAAAAACAAAACCAAAACAAAACAAAACAACGGCAGAAAAAAAGAAAAAAAAAAAAGTTCAACCATAAATAAATGCAAATTTTCCAGTTAACTAAACTTTGCAGGTAAATGTGAATGCAAATGTCTATTAAGTTTTTTTTTTTACAACATTTTAAATATACTCGTTATTCGCACTTCCCTAAACAAGTAATAAATGCTGTTAGTGAATCTGCTGAGCATTTAAGCAAGTCATTGCAGGCGTCACACACACACACTTCAAGACTGCAAACACTTCAAGCAACTAGCAAATAGCTAAATTCTACTTTGTAACTATCAAAAATGTGTTAAACATTTTAAATATGAAATAATTCATTCAATAAATACTTAAAATGAGGAATATTCATTTTAACCAGAAGTTTGTAATGTTAGGAAAATAAACAGTGTAGTATATATATATGTTTATGATCAGCATTAGCATCAGCAAACAGCAGATAGCTTAGCTTACTAAATGTAACTTGATATAACATAGCCCTAAGCTACAGTATATACCGCAATGAATAGTATCGGACCACTGTATCATAAAACATTTGCAGGAACTTCTTTATTTATTAAGATAATCGATTGAAACTCGCAGTGTTTGACTTTTTTGAAGACTTATACATGTCAGCCAAATTTGATTTAAATCAAGCTACTATATCATATAGCTGCCATAGGAATTATCGTTTGGAAATTGAGTGCTTATATGAAAAACTTTTTTGTTTATTAGTCTAAATAGTTAAAACTTACAGTATTTCGGTATTTAGACGATTTATATATGTTCTGCAAATTTGGTGAAAATCTAACAACTGTAACATATAGCTGCCATAGAAACAATAGTTTGAAAATATAAACTCTATATGAACAACTTTTTTATTTGTTATGTTATGCGGTTGAAACTTACTAGATTTAAGTTTTGTAAAAATTAACACATGTCTGTCAAGTTTGGTTTAGATCGGAATACTAAATCATATAGCTGTCATAGAAACGCTCGGACAAAGTGAAGTTTTATTATGAAAAACTTTTCGCTTAAGGGCAACAAATCTTCGTCATGCCGTCGATAACTATATTCTCTTGTATCTCTGCTGTATAAATATAGTGTGCATCAAAAATTGTGTTGAATTTATGTTAACATTTAATTTTTGTACATCCATTTTTATTGTCAGTAACAAATTTTTAATATATTTATATTTATATTTATATTTTTTTTTTGTCTTTAAGGAAATGTAAATTCTGTGACATAATATGAAATGAAACTTCCTCTAATAAACAATTTCTCGCTAAATAGACTTGTGCGACTGTCATTAAAAAATAAAAAAAAGTATAAACATTTCTAAATACTTTAATTAAGAATTAAGTTGTATTTTTTTTTTTCTATTATGATCTTACATTTTATTATATTAAATTATTATTTTACTTACATAATTCATGCATTTTGAACTATGATTGAACTCGAACACGTCTGCGACTTAAGTCCACATTTTGTCTAACTTTTAAATTTCCTGTTCTCTCAACTTAAGTTTAAGTAGCTTTCATCAACAGTTTAAAACGCCAGACATTTAAAGAGTGAAAGAGACTTAGGGGAACGGGAGGGAGGGGGAGTGTGAAAGAGATGGCGCATGTTGTATTCCGATATCTTGTGAGTCGTGAGTTGAGTCGCGTTTTATTAATGGCAATTAGTGTTAACCAAATTGCCTGGAAATTGTGGTGTATTCAGTTGTTGCTATTGTTGCTATTGTGGCTGCTGCTGTTATTGTAAATGTTGCTGTTGTTGTTTATTTTTCATATTGTTTGCTGTTTGTCTTTGCAGCTTTGCAGCTTTTCTTGTAATCTTTTCATTGTTGTTATTGCTGTTGTTGCTTTATGTGGCGCAAAGCTAACGTTTGCGATGTGCTGGGAAATTGCTTTGCAATGCAACTGCATTTATGCACCTTGCAGCTTGTTGCATATATGTATGTATGTATGTATGTGTGTGTCTGTGTGTATTTGTGGTATGCAGTGTCTTTGCTTGCTTTTATTTCCTTTCAATATACAAGCATTTAAATGCTTTGAACTTCATTGAACTCTAGCAAAAAAAAAAATATATATAAAAAGCATTAAAATCGCTGACAAAACTCGCCACAGGTGACGGCACGGCCCCCTTGTGGAGATTGTCTAATCAAAGTCAAGTAAAAATTAAGTGCTTAAATTATGTCATGAATCGCGATGTTGCTGTCTCTGTAGTTGCTGTTGTTATTGTTATTTTCGTATTTTTAGTATCTTTTGTTTGTCGCAGTGCAGGCGAAATGAGCAAAAAGAAAATAAGACATGAAAATGAAATGAAAAAAAATAATGAAATGAAATGATAGAAATATTTCGCACGCCACGCGCCTGATAAACGCCGCACGAGCTTAAATAAATAAAGAGTTGGGAGAAAAAAAAAAAGAAAGACAAACAAAAAAACGGAAGAAGCAGAAACAGTTACTGCTGCTGATGCTGTCGCTGCTGCTGTTGGCAGAGGTAACTAATAGTAGATAAGCTTCAGCTGCTTTGCATAATTATAAATTGCATTTGAATTACATTGAAATTGCCTTGAGAAAAAATGCCTTCAATTTTTGTTTTGCGGAGGCCACTTAAAGTGACCCTACATTGCCTTGCCCCATGCCCCATGCCCCATGATCCATGCTCCATACGCTATGCTCATTGCCACAAAGATTATAAATTAAATAGAATTTGATTTTTTTTTTAAATGACAAATCGCTGCGAACTTAAGGCGCATTTGATGACGACAATCGACTGACTGACAACTCAGCTGACGTCTACGCTGACGTCGTCGCTGACGTCGTTACTGATGTCGTCTGCAGGTCGATAAGAGTTTGGTCGAGTTGCTTGTCTTTAAGAATTTCGATTTTTTTTTTTGTTTTTTTTTTTTTTGGCAAACATTTTGTCTTATCAGCGCAGTATTTGCAATAAGCTAAAAACTGTCGCAGTTGCTACAAACACACATACACAGTTTGTATCTGTTTCTGTATCTATATCGGTAGCTGTATCTCTGAGATACAAATGCGGCAATTGCTTGCTTTTGTTTTTGTTTGCTGTTTGCTTTTTTTTGGTTTTCGGTTTTCTATTTGTTCTTTTTCTATTTTCCATTTTCTGTTTTCTGTTTTTTGTTTTGGGAGTTTTTGGTCTTTTTCATTCTAAGCAAATTTCTCGTGCACATGCTTTTCAGCATGTCATAACCTTAGCCTAGACCCGACACAAATACCCAAAGCGAAGGCCCCGGCACCAAGTGTGCGCTCCCCAAAGGTCTGTCCAAGAGATAAATTACCCTGCCGAGCTGACTGCCTGACTGCCTAGCTGTTGTCTGTTGTCTGTTGTCTGCTTACTGTGCTCTGTCTGTGTGGCTCTGTGCCTCTGTTTAAACTGACCCGGCCATACATTGGCCATACCAACATATATTGTATTGGGGGACATTGTCGACTCTCTCGACGCTCGATTTTGGACTTTCGACTGTCGACTGTGAATTCTCCCAAAACTCGACTGCTAACTGCCGACAAGGCTTCCGTTTTTGCCAAAATCAATGGAATATTTCGGCTTCCGCTGTCATTTCAGACTGCTTCTCCTACTGCCCCTATACTGTACTGTAGAGCTGCCAAATTGGGCCGGCGGCGCAATAATTGTTATTATGCCGTCCGTTAGTCTAAAATTTATTTTGCATATGGTTGCCATGTGTTCGTTGCATGTAACAATTTCATTTCCTAAATATTTGCAATACACTGCAATTTATTTTCATTAATTTCGAAATTTTAAATAAATTTAAAAAATTATTCAAAAATAAAATTGCATAAAAATAAAAAAACTGTAAAATAATTTTTCTATTACTTTACTTTGAATTTTGTTAACAGCTAAAAATATTTTGTCATATTTATTAGGCTTAGAGTATTTAACATTTCGTCGCAGACTTTAGCTTTGTATTTGGTTTTGGGCTTTAGGCTTAGTTTTAGCCAACAATTTTGTGGGCCAACGTTATGTTTTGCCATTTGAAGGTCACTTCAGAATTGGGGATATGAGTAAAGGGGGTAAAGAGGCTTATAGCGGGTGCGGGTGCGAGTGCGGGTGCGGGTGTTGCGGCCTGCAATGGCTATAAAATTAAAATTCGTTTATTGTGCCAAAAGTTATGCAAGTTTTCTATTCTTTTGTCAGATTCTTGTGTAGGCTGAAAATGAAAATAAAAAAAAAAAAAATAAAAATTTTGTAATTCTGAATGACCCTCAAATCACGTGAGAAATAATTACACAAGCGAAACGGAAAGCAGCGAAAAGTGCATGTTGCTTGGCTGGCAGGATGTGTTCTACGGTTTGAATGTTTGCTGAAATTAATTTAGCTGCAACTGTCGGCGACTATGGCACAAATCTCGGCTCATCAATTTTGGTTGCAACTGCAGCGACACGAGCCAAATGTATTTTGGCTAAGCATAAATCTTGCAAAGGACAAACAAACAAATACACGACGGGCGAGAGGGAGAGCGAGTGAGAGAAAGAGTGTGAGAGTTGCAATGGCATGTTGAAATCATAGCAGAACATGACTAATTTCTCACGTGCTGCAGTTGATGAGCCTGCAGATACATGACATTCAGATACTCTACAAATTTAGATACTTCTATAATTTCAGTGCAGATATAGAAAAACTAAGTTAAAGTTTCAAGTAAACAACATTTTCTTATGCTCTAACTTTTATAACTTTTCCCAGCAAACAGTTGTATTACCTCAGTGGAAAGAGTATTGCTCAAAAAAAATAATAATAATAGAAAAAAAACTGCATGAAAATTCCAAATGAAAACAAGCAATACAATTGTTTGCACTGTCTGAATGCTTGTTTTTGTTGTACACTTTGTTGTTGCTGTTGATGCTGTTGATGCTGTTGTTGCTGCCATTGTTGTTGGCGTGAGCGCATAAAAGAAAAGTGCTTAAAAAATAACAGTAAATTACACAGAGAAGCGCCACGACACGCCAAGCGCCAGCCAAGCCAAACCAAACCAAGCCAAACCATGCCAAGCCTGAGCTGGGCTGGGCTGGGCTATGCTGTGCTTTGTACTGTGCCACGGCAAGCTAGACCACGCCTTTCTTTCACCGCCTCAGCGATGCATGACGAGCTTGCATACTTTTAGGGACAGCTGATTTAATTCCACACCAACAGCAACAGCAGCATAGGATGCAGTAGCACAGGGCACACCGTCACATACAAACATAGCATCGAAACTCGTCCTTGCCAGCAGCTGTAAAAAGGGGAAGTGTGCGACGTGGTCTGTACAGCATCGCAATTTGCAATGTACCAACCGCTGCTGCACCTGACGCTCTGCCTCAAGCCAAACACGCAGCCCGGAACGAGTCACTAGTTGTCTTTTGGGGGCGTAATGGGCGTAACGCGGTTCGGGTTCGCAGCGTTTTTTCTCGTAAGTTCCTCGTACACCATGAATTTATATGAGCTGAATTCCTAATTGCAATATGTGTGTTTTTCGAATGTCGTTTTCGGAACAGCGGACAAATTGAAAAGAAGTGACGTTAGATTGCTACGATTATAATATAATTAAATTATATTATTATTATTATTATATTATATTAATTTTATGATATTTTAAGTTTGAAATTGTGAAAAATATTTATTATAAAAATATATAAATTATTAAACAAGTAAATTTATAGATTAAAGAATTATTTATTTATTTTATATAATTTTTTTTATGGTAAAAACTTGCATAATATTTAAAAAGAAAATTTCCAAATATTGAATAATTAAATTTAAAGATTTAAAAATTATTTATTAATTTTATATAATTTGTAAATGGTAAAAACTTTTATAATATTTTACTAAAAATATTATTTTATTTTATTATTTTTTTTTTAATTTTAATATTATTTTCAATATTTTATAAACTATTAAAAATATTTTATTTATTGAAATGTACAAAAAGTTAAAGAATGTTTAATATAATTTTTTTATGGTAAAAACTTGCATAATATTTAAAAAGAAAAAAACAATTTTCAAAATATTAAATAAATAAAGATTTAAAAATTATTTATTAATTTTATATAATTTTTATATGGTAAAAACATTTATTATAATTTTATATTATATTATTTTTTATTATTATTTTTATTTTTAATATTTTATAAACTGTTAAAAATATTTTATTTATTTAAATGTATAAAAAGTTAAAGAATGCTTAATATAATTTTTTTATGGTAAAACTTGCATAATATTTAAAAAGAAAAAAAAGTTTCCAAATATTGAATAATTAAATTTAAAGATTTAAATATTATTTATTAATTTTATATAATTTTTATATGGTAAAAACTATCATTATATTTATTAAAAATGTTATTTTTTGTTATTAGTATTATTTTTTTTAATTTTACTATTATTTTTAATATTTTATAAACTGTTAAAAATATTTTATTTATTGAAATGTACAAAAAGTTAAAGAATGCTTAATATAATTTTTTTATGGTAAAAACTTGCATAATATTTAAAAAGAAAAAAAACAATTTTCAAAATATTGAATAAATAAAGATTTAAAAATTATTTATTAATTTTATATAATTTTTATATGGTAAAAACTTTTATTATAATTTTATATTATATTATTTTTTATTATTATTTTTAAATTTTATTTTTAATATTTTATAAACTGTTAAAAATATTTTATTTATTTAAATGTACAAAAAGTTAAAGAATGCTTAATATAATTTTTTTATGGTAAAAACTTGCATAATATTTAAAAAGAAAAAAAACAATTTTCAAAATATTGAATAAATAAAGATTTAAAAATTATTTATTAATTTTATATAATTTTTATATGGTAAAAACTTTTATTATAATTTTATATTATATTATTTTTTATTATTATTTTTAAATTTTATTTTTAATATTTTATAAACTGTTAAAAATATTTTATTTATTTAAATATACAAAAAGTTAAAAAATGTTTTATTTATTAATTAGTTTAATTACAATATAAATAAATGAATTTTAAAATAATAAATTTATTAAAATATAAATAATTAAATATTTAAAATATAAAAAATAATTTAAAAATCATTTATATTACTAAAAATATTTTTTATTATATTTTATTTACTTTTTCTTAAATTATAATATTTTTGTTAAAGCTTTTACAGCTTTCAAATTTATTTCTACGAATAGTTTTATATATAATTAAAGACTGTATTTTCTTAAGGCGCATTTATCATTTAAATTATTTAAATTGAAAATGTATTCAGGTTGCGCATGATATGAAGAATTTCATTTGAGACAAAGAATGATACAGGAAACTGTCAGATGAAATCATTTCCACGGTTTCCTTCGATACTTATGAGAACAGGCAGCATGGCATGTATTTGTCTTACATGTTCTTTTCCTTTCTCTCTCTCTCTCTCTCTCTCTTACACTCTCTCTTTCCTTTCTGTAACTTTCTCTGCCTTATTCTTGCCAGTGTTATTCATTTCATGCTTTCTTTTCGTGTAGTGTAGTCGTCAGCGTCTCATTATGTTCATTTTCCTTGGCGTGTTCTTTTGTATGCTTGTGCTCTGTGGTAACTGCCTTCCCTCTCGTGCCCATTGCCTTTCTTTCCTTTACTCAGTTGAGCTTGTTATTGTTTTGTGTTTTTCTCTGGCATTGTTGTTGCTGTTTGCTTGTTTGTTGTTGTTCTTGTTGCCGTTTTTGTTGGTGTGGCGAAACACTAAACAATACGGCAAAATTACTTAATTTCATGTTGGTCTAATCAAGTTGCCATTGCCGAGTGCCACAACCAAAAGCAATAGCAACAGCAACGGTAAAGGCAACGGCAACGGAAAGTGTGTGTCAGGCACGGAAAGCCGCACAAAAGCGTGCAACAGCAAAATCATGAGCAAAGTATGCTGCAGCAGCAGCAGCAGCTGCAAAGTGCCCTGAGCCAGACACACATGTGTGAACCATCGTCTACCTGTTACCGTCATCTCCCACACATCCAGAGCCCTTTGCAGCTCGAAACTTTTATCCAAATACAAGCACACACACACAGAGACACATACACAGAAATGTTGCCTCCTTGTGTTTTGTGAGTGGGGCAGCGCGTTTAGTGGCCGCCTCGTTTATGGTTGAAACATCAGTGGGGCAACAACAACATGAAATAGGTGGACACCTAAACGCTAAGGAAATGCTCAAACAAATTACACTTGACAAAAAACTTAGAGTAACTATAAAAAAATAAATATATTTATTTTTCTATTAATTATTTTTATTTAATTTTTTTTTTTTAATTTTAATGAAATTTTGTTGAATATATTTATTTATTTATTTATTTTTTTTTATTATTTTTAGTGCAATTTTAGTTGTGTTTGCTGAGTGTATGTCTTGTAGCTGCATGTAGCACTGCGTCGGCTTTTCAGTTTGGGCCATGTTCATGTGAAACTGTGTCAATGTCGACATCCGTTTCCTTGCTGCCAAGTTGCTGCCTCTCATATGCTGCCACTTGAGATGCAAACAGGTAAAAGGGCCACAAATTTAAACATTTGTCTACTCCAACACGCATCGTCGCACACACACACACACACATAAATAGACAGAGATAGAGATAGAGAGAAAAATGCTTAGCTGCATTTTTGGCAAAATGGAACGAAACGAAGCGAAACATTGGTAAAACGGTCATCCGCAATGACCAGTGGCAACAGAACGTAGCAGCAACAGCGCCAACTGTCAGCTGTTGGAACATTTTGGAATTGGAACAAGCAAAATAAAGCAATTGCTTTTCCTCTGCATTGTTTTTGTAATCCTTTTGCTACTCTTCTTCATCTTCTTCTTGTTCTTCTTTTTACTTGCTGTTGCTGTTGCTTTTGCTGCTGTTTGGGCCTAGAGTTCATGCTGTGACAGCGCAGCGGGAGCGCGATTCTGTTGGCCACTTTTTCATTCTGATAAATTGGCAGCGACATTTCAGCTAGAGTTGACAATTACCAGCACATACATGAGCCTCTCTTCTCTATCCCTTTGCGTGTGTGTGTGTGCTTGAGTGTATAATTAAAAGCAAGAAAAGCAGGCACGAAATTGTTTTGCTTAAATGTCTTTGACGCTGTCGCTTGCCGCTGGTGCTGCCACCGCTGTTGGTGGTCCACTTTCGGACATGATCGAATGAGATTGCAGTAACAGCAGCAGCCACCGCAGCAGCAGTTGTACCACCTCCATAATTATGCTGCCAAGTGGCACCACAATGCTGTAACTCTATGTGTGTGTCTTTCTCTCTCGCTCTTTCTCTGTGTGTCTCTTTGTCTATGTGTTTGTGTATGTTTGTATGTTTGTGTCAAGGCTATGCTTTAAATTTGTCCAGAACATTTGCACATTTTGATTTGTTGCATTTTTGGCCATACACTGCAAGAAATTTTCAATATTATAAAATTTTGAAAAAATGTTTAAAGAAATTTTTAGGAATTTTTTTTAAAATTTAAAAATTTACAAGGGAAAAAAATAATACAAAAAAAAAATTTTTACATTTTTATTTTCTTTAAAAAAAATTTTATGTTTTGATAAGAAATTTAAGAATATTTTTCAAAAAATTTAATTTAATAATAATTTTTATTTGTAAAAAATTAAAGAAAATTTTTTTATATTTTGTTTAAGGTGAACTGAATAAAATTAAAATAAAATTGTGGAGTTTTGTAAAAATTTTAAAAAGTTTTAGAAAATGTGCAAAATTCTCCAAATTTGGACAGATATGAATTTTACTAGTTGATTCCAAGAAAAAAAAATATTTTTTTTTTTTATTTTGTTTATATTTTTTTTTTAGAAAAAATTTGGCAAAAAAAATTTTGGTCTTTCAAAATTTGAAAAATGTTTGTTGCATACTTTTTGGTGAATTTTGAAATAGTGTTTTTAATATTTAATATTGTTTAATATTTAAATATTAATATTTGTTTTTTTTTTTAAATTTTTATTTTTTTTTTTTTAAATTAATATTTGTTATCAAATGTTTTTAAATTTCACTTATTATTATTTATATTTGTCAATTTCTGAAAATAAACGAAATATATCATTATATATCTTTATCATTTTATAACTTATCTCTCGTATATCAACAGCTGATTTCTAAAAATAATTTAACTTGAACTTTTTCAACTTGAAGTTTATTCTACAGCGATATCTTGTATCTCTGTTTTTGGCGTAAACCTTGTCGTATATCAAATAAATATTGTGCTTGCGGTTAGATTATCTTATCTGTTACTGGCAAGCAACTAGTCAGTCATTAAGTTAGTTAAGTTTCAGTGCGATGTATTTATAGTGCATAAATATGAAATAATGCAAAGCGAGATTTACGGATCATTATTTAATTAGCAATTTTTGCAAGTGTTAAATCTTCAAATATCTAGCTGACACCAAAAGTACCGCATGGTGTGCTAGGACGATGCTGCACGTGGTAGTCAAACGACAAAAGCGCAGAGAAAAGAAAAATAAACTGCACGCCGACACAGGCATAGACATGCAGAGACAAGCATATACATATGCACACATAGCGACAAGTGCAGGGCAGCGTCAACTGCGACAGTGACTGCGACTGCGACAGAGGCAGAGGTGCTCGGCAGCGATAAGATAAAATGTGCGATGACAAAAAGCACCCAAAGCGAACAACGACAACAACGACAACAACGACGACAACGACAACGATGACGATGTCTATGACAACAACGAAGGACGCCGAAGCTCAGCGACGCTGCTGCTGCAGCCGACGTCGTTGCCGACGCTTTGAAGTGGCGTTGGGTGCGCATATAAAAGCCGTTGGCTCGGCACGAGCGAACATCACAAAACGACGAATCGCGTTGCCGAGCAGACACAAAGCTCAGAGCTTGGAATTCAAAGTCGAAAATAAAATTCTGAAACTCAAACAGAAACTGAAACAGAGTTAACCAACGGTAAAGTGTAACAATAACAATCGACATAAGTGTGTGTGTGTGTATATGTGTGAGTGTGTATGTGTGTGTGTGTGTGTATGTGAGAGAGAGAAAGTGCATTAGTATTTGTGTTAAGAGTTTCCGTTACAAAAATAATGCCATAGTTTTCGAAAACGCATTTGAAAAACTTGAATCGACAAAAGAATAAAAAAAAAGTAGAAGAAGAAAAAGCAGAAATAGAAGAAGAAGAAGAAGAAGAAGAAGAACAAGCCACAAATAACGAGGACAAGTTCTTCAAGAAGCTCAAGTAGAAGCAGCAGTAGCAAATGTGAGGAAAGCGGAAGGACAAGTGAGGAAATGGTCTGATAGTTTGTAAGAATTATGCGTCCAGCATCCACCTGGCCAAACCAAGTGAAAACTTAACAAGTCCAAGTAACAGTAATAGAAGCAGTAGAAACTAAGGTAGAAACAGATGCAAAGGCAGAGGCAGAGGTAGAGGCTGCAGTAGAGCCAGAAGCTGAATAAATGTAATGAATGCATTCAAAAAGTGTTGCGCCGTCCAAAACTTGTGCATAAAGTTGTTCACAAAAAAAAAAAAAAAAACTAAGAAAACCAAGAAAAAACAACAAAAATATACAAACAGTTATGCTGAAGGATCCTCGTCCTTGCTGCACAACTCCCGCTTGTCTGCATGATGTTACTGCTGCGCTTTGTTTGGTCAGTCGTGTGCGCCGCAGGCCTAAAACAGCGCCATTGGCTGTTACCAGCTTCCATCAGTTTTGAGTTTATAGTTTTGAATTTTCAGTTTCCAGTTGAGCTACCGTTCATAACTATCTCTTTCTCACTCGCTCTCTCTGTGTATCTTCATTCTTCATTCCTTTGCGCTGCTGTTTCTTTTACTATTTTCTTTTATAGTTCACTGTCGCTACTCTTTCTCTCTCTCTCTTTTCTCTGTGTGTGTTTTTTTTTTGTGCACTAAATTAAATGTAAATTAATGCAAATTACACAGAATTACTGCGGGCCACACAATGCACAATACACAATGCAACAAGAGCTGCTATATGCAACTCGCTACTTTGGGGCTGCCTTGTCAGACAGATAAGCAGCAAACGGACAGACAGACAGACAGACAGACAGACACACAGTTGAACAGACAGAAAGTATTGTCTATTATTTTAAATTGGCTGCGCAAATTTGCGGCATCGCCAAAAGTAATTAGCGTGCATTGTAAACTGTGCCACAAACTGTACTACACTAAATTCATAAACAGCAACAATGCGCAGCAGCTGAAGTAGCAGCTACTTATAAGACAATGTAACCTAATGCGAAAGAAATGATAATGACTAAATGAATGAAGAATGTATAAAACGTAGATATAAAGCTTTGATTTCAAGTGTTTCAAGTTCAGCTTAAAAAATCTAGCTAATTTTTTTTTAGCTTTTTTTGACTTAGAGAAAATTAAAATCTTACGATCTCTGTTTGAGCATTTAAAGCATTTAAAAATTTTAGAAATTTTTTTTAGTTGGAAAGTTGTCAAAAAAAAAGAAAATATAAAAAAATAATTATATGCATAATTTTTGTTTTGCTACTGAAATTTTTACTTTTCACATTTATGAGCAGAAAAATTATGCTAAAAAAAATTTTAAAAGTTTTGTTTTTTTATTACAGCTGCTAAAGTTTCATATTAATGTTTAAATTTATAAATATCTACAAAATTCCAGTTCAAAATAATTTTTAGAATTCTACAAAATAAGCTGAAAAAATTGAAGAATGAAGAATCAAAGAAAATAATTAAAAATAAAATTTGAAATACAAATTCAAAGTATGAAAAATGCAAATTTTTACCTGAACAATTTGCTTTTCGTTGTTTCTTTGACAATGTTTACATTCAATTAATGGAAATTGTCGCACACAAAGCCATAGACAAAGACAAAGAATTCTCAGCTCACAGCTCTCAAAGCTCAACAAGCTGTCGGCAAGGAACAAATGCATTTCTAATTGATTTGGCTTGAAACACTTGAAATACTTGACTGAAATTTTTGATAGGCTCGATAATGACGCGAGCGAGCAGAGAGTAGAGCAAAAGAAATAAAAAAAGATGTAGAAGTCTTTGAAAAAGTCAATTAATATTTTTTTATGGCCTAATATTGGGCTAATAATTATGACATTGAAGATAAATGTTAATGGGCAGCGTGCCATAAAAACGACAAGTAAAATTGGCAGCATTATTTTTCGTTATTAGAAACTGCACTGAAAACACTGGAAACAGGGCCTAATTAATGGTAAAGCGGGGGGAGGGGGCGGCGAGCATTGCGTTGCTTTTCATGCCGTTTTGTTAAGGTTGTGGTTATGGTTGCCTACAGCCAAACCATAGTCTGTGGCTTGCGGCCTGTGTGTGGAGCGCGTGGCTTTTATGCATTGATATTGGTAATTAATGCGCAACTTGTCACAGCTCGCCAACTTAATGAACGGCAAATAAATGGGGTTAGCGTTAGGCAGATGTGACAGGGGGCAGGGGGTTTTGGGAAACGGAAACTGCGTAAATATTAATGCAAACATTTAAATGGCGGGCGGCAATGGCAACGGCAACGGCAACGTCAGCGCAATACGCAGCGCAGCGAGTAAGCCAGCGTGCGACACATTGCGTTGTATTTGCCTCGTTTTGTTGGGTGACCACAGCGCCACATACGCAGCGTATGCGTAATATGTGCGGATTTGACACAAAAGCGAATTCAATTTGCGCGCATATTAAATTATTTATATTTCGCTTTCATTACGCCAAAGGTTTAAAATTTCATTCTCATTTTTCATTTCGTTTTTTTTTCTCTTTCTCTTTCTCTCTCTCTCCCTCATTTTCAATTTGCAATTTTGCAAACTTCAGTTCCGCATTCAATTCCGATTCCAATTCCAATTCCGATTCCGAATCCGAATCCGAATCCGCTGTGAATGCAAATGAAAGCCAAGTGCGACAAAATACGCAACATATTTGGTTTAATTTCAACTGTTCGAGTTGCTTGCAGAGTGTCACAAAACGTATGAAAAAAAAACGACTTTGAACGACTATCAAATATCCGGTAGCTGGGAAAATGGTATAACTTCTATGTTTATCAACCGATCTACATCAAATTCTCGCAGATCGTTAACATTAGCATAGATTATAAATGCTAGAAATTGCAGACGTCTAGGGTTAAATTTGTGCTTTCCAGGCTATGTTTTATAGGATTATGTGTGCATTATTTAGGCGGTGAGGGTCGTGGCCAAAATCCAAAACGTACTTGAGTTTCCTGCAAGCATTACAAACACTTTGCAACAAATTTGAAGTGCCTAGCTCTTATAGTCTCTAAGATCCAGGACATTCTCCAATCGGACTGCTTGTCCTAATGACATATATGTCTACTTTCTGGGCTGTGCCAAGCTCTCATTATCTACATTTCACATGCAATGAGTGCTTGGTATACAAATTTAAAGTTTTTAGCTGCTATAGAACTCTCTGAGAAATAGATGTGCAGCACTAGGACTGCCGGACCGACAGTAGGACTTACTCCAATCGTCTCCACTGTTGATTTTGTGTATATGCTTATATACTTTTTGGGAGTCTCTCAGGCTTCGTTGTACCCGCTGTACCTTGCGGGCATCGGGTATAATAAAATGTGAAGGAAAAACTGTTTCGCTGCTGCTTACAAATGAGCATGAAAAAACGCGTTAAATTGAATTTCATCTTGTTTTTTTTACTTTAATTTTCATTTTTTTTTTTTTTTAATTTTTTTTTGTTTGTGTTTTTTTTTGTTAGCATATTTCAAGGTTTATTTACTTTTCGCATTTGGCATTCTCTTTAATTATTGCCACGTGCGTTGTCAATTAACAAACTGTGACACTCGCACTGTGACCGCCCGCGTATGTGTGTGTGTGCGTGAGAGAGAGAAAAATTTGCAGTCTTTAAAAGCTTAAACAATTTATTTTTTTTTTTTTTTTGGTGTTTGGCAAATACATAAAAAATAATTCTAATCAAATATTGAAAATGAAAATAATCGTTAAATGCAGAGGGAGAGAGAGAGAGCGAATATTAGATTATATATTTATATATTTTAGTATAAGGATTACGAGCTGATATTACGACATGACTATAAACTGGACTCGTAAGCAGATATTGTTAAAGCCAATTCAAATATTAGTGTCGTTACGCGGCAGCAGCTAGCAGCATGAAATGCAATGACGCAGCGTATGCGCAAGGGGCATGCGGTATGCTATGAGGAGTTGTCCATGGGAAAGATTGGCAGCAAGCTGTACAGGGAGATGAGCAGGGAAATTGAATAATATTAGTTGAGCTAGAAAACAAAAAAAAAAAGGACCGTCAAATATTTTAATAGCCAAAGCATAATAATGTTTCTATCTCTCTCTCTCTAGCTTTCTCTCTCTCTTTTTATCTTACTCTTGAGCGACCGCAATATAATTTAATTTCCAAGGTGCATTATGGCAAAGAGAGTCAAAAGCAGCAGAGTGGCAAGCTAAGTGCAGCCGAGTGTTGAGAGTAACATGGGGAAAGGGGAGCAAAAATTCTTCTTCTTCTTGTTTTTTAGCAAAAAAAAAAAAAAACAGAAGAAAAGTTTTCATTTTATGGCAAGCTTGGCTCGAGGCCCAGCTCACAGAATCAGAATTCGCATTCGCATCCGCAATTGCGGCATGTCTTTGTTATTGTTGTTGTTGTTGTTGTTGTCGTTGTCATCATGTTCGTTGCATTTCACTTTCCACTTGACATCCTGGCTGCAATTTCCTTGTTGTAAAAATTATGCTTTGCCTTTGCAGAGCTCACAGCACAGCACAGTACAGATAATAAATAAAACATCAGATTCTCGCCAGGTGAGTTGCGGTTGCCGTTGCGGTTTCTCCTTTCGGTTTTAACTTTTGGTTTCACTTTTGGTTTTGCTGCTTTTGCCCAAAGTTAACGACGACTGCAAACCGAAAGTAAACTAAGGTAAACACACAGCATACATCATATGGCTGTAGTATGCGGTGGTCCATGGTCACACCCACATGTCTACGATTAGCAGGCAAATGCAACAAAAGCAACCTCTGACCGTGCCACATGTGTGTTTATGTGTATATGGCACACACACACACACAAGCCTCTGGCCTTGTTCTGCTTGTCTCTTGCCTCTCATCACTCAGCAGTTAGCTGAGTCGCGCTACTACTGTTGTCTGTTTGCTTTTGATTGAAGGCTAAATGAGGCATGCCTTGCAAGGTTGCCACACACTCACACACTCACACACAGACAGACAGACAGACAGACACACAGAGATAAAGACATCGAGAGACAGACAGACAGAGCGCAAAGCTCTTTATTGTATTGCAGTCGTTTGTGCATTTGCATTACGCGCACTCTTTGTGCATCCTTAGACAGTTTCTATTTTATTCGTAGTGCTTTTGGCTTGAATTAGCTCAAATAAACTAAGCCATCGGGGCGTGGCGTAACCCGTTAAAGTTCTTTTCTTCTTCTTCTTTTGCATTACATTTACGAGCAGTAGCAAGATTAAGTTGACTGTCACGCCCACTTGACACTGCCGCCCTCTAATTGAGTGCACTTGAACTTTTTCTAGAAGAATTTCAAATTTCACATTTTACATTTCACATTGCGCATTCAATGCATTTTATTTGACATTTTTCTCTTTATTGTCAACTGCAATTCTTTCCCTTTTTTTTACAGTTAACTCTTTCATTTAATTCTCATTTATTTCTCTATACAATTTTCAATTTCCCCTTTTTGCAGCTGTCAAGTAGCGACGAGAAAATAAAACCTAAAAAAAATCTACAACAGAAATAACAACAAGCTCAAAAAATAATACAAAATGTCCATCTCCGATTTCCGCAAGAAGAAGCTGCTCTTCCTGTTCAATGTTTTCTTTGGTAAGTATGCATGTTACTCTCTTCCTGTTTTCTACATTTTCTCTCTTTCACTCTCTTAGCAGTGTTCACTTTCCGTTTACAATATAAATTTAAATGCATTTTCCAGTTTCAATTTCACATATGTTGAATTCGTAGTAGTGCAAATATTCATTAAAATGAGTTGATTAACATTAAACAGAAATAAAATGCACGAGAGAGACTTTCATTTTTACAGTCTGGTGCAATTTCAACAGTTTTATTACCATACTTAAAAAATAAAAAATAAAATATATAAAAAAATAAATTTATGTAAATGAAAGAATTCTCTGTGGAAATTGACAATTGCTGAAGAATATATATATATTTATATATATGTGTGCATGCAGCATGCAACTTGGCATTGACATAATTCATGCCATTTTCAAGCTATATTGCAAAGTCAGTCAAGTTTCTGTGGTTCACATTTTCCAAATGTTCAGCAAACACACGGCGTATACTTGATGTGTGCTCAACTATTTGCATATATCCAAATTTTCGCCACATGCATGGCTGCTGGCGCTAACTGTAAACTTTATTTGCCAAAAAAAAAAACTATTGTTAAAGCTAACCTAATGCCGAATTGTGGCGAACAACAAACAAAACAAAAAGTGCTGCAAATATTTGAACTTTGAATGTGGCGCTGAAAAGTATGCAACATTTATTTGTACTGCTCCACAAGCTGCGACAAGTTTAAGTGCAATTCGATTATGACTAATTGTCGAGTAACTGTAAACTGTAAATCGTAAACTGTAAACAGTAAAAATACGGCTATAAGCGTCTGCTATTTCTTGGCCACTTGCCACAACTGCCTGCCATCGAGCTGCAACTGCTGTTTGGCACATAAAACGCAAGCGCCAAGTGCTTGACACTGAGACTTCAAGAGTGCTAGCATTGCACACTTTGCACACCGTTATGCCAACATTGTGTTGCTAAAATGCTAATGACACGCCCACTTTAACGACGCGTGGGCTCTGGACAGTTAGCTGTGGGCAGTGGGCAGTGGGCATAGGCAGCCTTTGGCCAGGATGTGCACTTTAGCGGCAGCTGTGCCAGCGTGACAAAGCGACAATCGCGCATACCATGAAATCCGTTTAACTTGTTATAAATGCTCATCCGTCTATTCTGTTCTTTCTCTCTCTCTGTCCTGTCTTTGTCTCATTCTATGTTTCTCTGCTTTTCTGGTCTGACAAATAACCAAAAACCGGACAACAAATAACAACAACAATTGGACAAAACAGATGTGAACCAAAGTGGCGAAATTGATGTAAAGGACTTTGAGCTGGCCATCGAGGTAAGTGAAGCGTACGTAGGGTAACGGAAACGCAGGCCGTACAAATAAATAAATACGAAAAGCAAAAAATAAAATAATAAAAAACAAACACAAGCAAAAACCCAAAAAATAAACAAACAAATGTTGAGAATGTTGCGCATGAAATTCAGCAAATGCCGTTGATAAATATGCAAGAAAAAAAAAACAACAAAAAACCAACAAAAATGAAAACGATGTTTATCGACCAGCAGCTGAATCACTGAAATACAACAACATAAATAAAACCAACAACAACAACAACAGCAGCAGCAGCAGCTAAGCGAATGCCAACTAACTGCAACAATGTGCGAATAAAAGAGAAATGGTGAAAAACTTCCACTACACTTTTTGGCACTTGTGTTGATTTAGCTGTGGAATTCGCTTTGCTTGTATTTTTGCATGGCTTTTGCCAGGCCAATTCACTGCCAATACCCTGTAAACTTAACTGTTTGAGTTGTTTCATTTAAACAAAATATTTATTATTATTTTTTTTGGTTATTTTTCAATTTTATTTTTTAGTTTTTTATTTATTTTATTGCCGGTAAATAGAAAAAATAATAAATAAAATATTTTAAAATTAAATATTTTTTTAAATAAATTAAATTGAGGAAATATTTTAATAATTATTTAAACATTATTCAAATATTATAATGCACTGCAAATTATAAGCTGAAAATATTAGCTGAAAAAATTTATTTATTTTAATAATATTTGTAAAAGTTAAAATTAATTTTTAGAGCAAATTTTTTAATTATTTTTATTTTTTTCTGTATTAATTTTATTTTATTTTTAAAAGTTAAATTTAATTTTAAAGCAAATTTTTTAATTTTTCTGTATTAATTTTATTTTTATAAGTTAAATTTAATTTTAAGGCAAATTTTTTTAATTTTTATTTTTTTGTACTAATTTTTTTTTTTTTTCTTAACTTTTTGACTCTACAATTAATTTTTATTATTTCATTTTTTTTTTTGTTCATTTTTCTGTAATAAATATTTTTTCTTTATATAAATTTATTTAAATTTAAATAGTATTTAAATTATATCTCAAATTACAGGGTATCTATAAGTCAAGCATTAATAATCTTATTTTTGCTGTTTATTCAATTCGTAACTGATAACTCAATTTATGCTTTTATTGTTGTTTGTTATTGTCATATTTTGTTGTTGTTGCAGCGTGTGTGCAAACTGCGCGGCTGGGCAAAGGACACACCAAAGAACAAGGAGACTTACGATGTCATGATGGAAATATGGACGGGACTGCGATCGAAGGCTGACAAGGATAACGATGGCCAGGTGAGACTATCAAGCTGTAAATATGTGTGACTATGTGTGACTATGTGTGTGTGTGTGTGTGTGTGAGTGCGTGTGCTAGTGTGTAAGCTATAAAAAAAAGGGGCAACTGCATGTCAAGTGCTACGTTTTGGGGATTGTAGCTCGCAAATTGAAAAGCTTTATTGTCAGTGCTGAAATCCATGGACTGCACTCGATGCCATTGTACGACAGTAGTAGTAGTAGTAGTAGTAGTAGTAGTTGACAAGTGGGCATGGTCATATAACACACACACAGACACACACACAGTGCAACATTTTTATATGTTTGTGTGTTACGACGACAAACATTACAAAGTCTGCAAGCGACTTGCAGCTACAAAAAGTGTTCATAAATTTCTTTTTTATGCGAGCGGAGTTTTTTTTTGGCTTGAGTTAAGTTCTCAGATGGGAGGATGGTAAGCAGGCTAAGGCATTGAGCGTTATATGAAGAGAAAGGATAAGAAAGGCAGTAAGCAAATTCCACGTCGACAACAATGTGCGGAAATTGAATTGTGAATTATTTGAGTAATGCCAGTTGCCGTTGCCGTTGCCATTGCAGTTGCAGTTTCCGGGCCACGACTTTAGTTAGTTTTCTAGGCCGTCGCTTATTACAAAAGAGAAACTTTACAACTGTCCTCTCATTCTATCTCTTTCACTCTCAGGCTCAGGCTCAGTCTCAGTCTCAGTCGCAGTCGCAGTCTCCTAGCACAGATATAATCAGACTACGATTGCACAAATTGAATTAGGGACAAGGCATAATCTAGTGCATAATCCATTGAAATTCTACATGCACAAGTTCAGACAGTACAGGTGTCTCTCTCTCTTTCTCACTTTCTCTCTGTCTGTCTTTCTCTTTCTCTCTGTCTATGATTGTGACACAGTTAGGCGTATAAAGTTTTTGGCTTTTGGCCAGCAACTTGAAGCTTGATGAAGCTAGAACGAAGTCAAATGCTTTGGCGGCCCCTTTTATATATTTAGTTTTTTTTGGGGGCTTAGATTTATTGTTGTTGTTAGACTGAAATAAAGTGCGCTTAGTACTCCGACAACTGGCACTAGACACGGTCAAGGATATTCTGCGGCCTATTCTCCGGCCATTTCTCACATCATTTTCATTTCCATTTCCATAACCATTTCAATTTTTTTTTTTTTTTTTGGCAAACTCGCAGCACTTGGCTGCAATAAACATGAAAAAAATCTGCAGTTAGTTTAACTTTCGGGGGTGGTTTTCGCCTGGAATTGTGGTGGGATGAGTGTGAGCCAATTGGCACTGCAATTGATGGCATTGGCCGCACATTGTCTAGTGTTTGCTTATTTACGAGCACATTAAAATATGGCCAAAAGGACCACAAAAACAGACTCGGACACGGACTTCGACCAGACTTGTATTTCACTGCGGTTCAAAGTGTTTAACGTTTGACTCAAGTTTGGGTCAAGGCATCGTCGTCGCCATCGTCGTCATTGTCGATTGTTGCTGTTGCGGTAATTGCCATAGAACAAAGTGTGCCTCATAATACGTTGGAAGATTGGGATGGAGTATAATGTGCAGGTCGCATAAATTACATGCCCGCATTACCAGCTCCCCCATCTACGCTCCTGCTCCTTGAAATCACCTACCCCACGGCAGTTTTGTGCTGCCATTATGAAGTTTTATGAGCTGCGCGCATTTCGACATTGGCGACTAGACGCGCTTTATGGGCGTAACACATTAATCTGATGCCTTTTCGTCTCTCTCTCTCTCTTTCTTTTTTGGCAGGTCAGCGTCGATGAGTGGTGCAACATGTGGGATGCCTATGCTAAGGATCCCAGCAGTGTCATGGACTGGCAAAATGCGTATATGAACTTTATGTTTGACCTGGAGGATGCTTCCCATGATGGTGGCATTGATGTTACAGAGTTCACGCTCGTCTGCTCTAGCTATGGCCTGGATAAGAAGGAATGTGAAGAAGCCTTTGCCAAGATGGCACAGGGACAAGCTGATGTTACACGCGAACAATTTGCCGCCTTGTGGAAGGAATATTTTGCTGCTGAAGATGCGAATGCGCCTGGTAACTTTATCTTTGGCAAGACTACATTCTAACTGCACATTGAGCATGCAGAAGGTGCAGCAGTAGCAGAAGCAGAAGCATATGATGATGCTCAACATAATGATTCCAAATACAATTCCTTGTAGCTCAAATTGTTAATTAATTAATTGTAACTTGTAACTTGTAACTTGTAACTCGTCAATGTTGTCGCAAATGTAAAACTCGATGAAAACTTTTTGCCCAATATATATATATAAAAATTCAATGTTCGATAATTCTATAATATAATAATTTAGTAGCCCGATTTGTTGTCTATATATATATTTATACTATATATACATAAATAACATTAAATATTAAATATAAAAACATTTTGCTCAACGCTCAATGAGAAGCGATACTATATATCGATATCGAGTGGCAAGCTATGTGGTGGCAAGCTATGTGGCAAGCGCATTATTGATGCGACAAAAACTAAACCAATTAAACTGTCAAAATATTGTTTTGTGTGTGTAGTTGTAGCTGTAGTTTATCATCGTTTAAATAAATTGAATATAAACAAGATAAAGAACAAAAAAAAAAAATAAATAAATATGTTTATGAATATGAATATGAATATGAGTATAATGAATATATACATGAATATATAAATTTAAATTTAACTCTTAACTTTTATGTAAATGTAAAGTGTTCCAACAAAAATTATAAATTATAAATTACAAAATTACAAAATACAAATTACAAACAATAAAGTCTAAAATCGTCTACAGCACACAACAAAAATAACAACAACAAGAACAACAGCAGCAGCAGGCTTCATTTAGGCAGCAGCAGCAGAGTAAAAACCATTACTTGTTGCAACCACGCCCCATTTTATATCGTTATCCTTGCGGAAGTCGTGCACGATAAGATCAGCGATTGGCCGGCAATTTATGAAAATTATAATTCTACTCGGACGACTACAAATAACCTTCGGGGGCCTTTGAGCCTCACTGCACTTTCAACCCCAGCCAATCCATACCAAGCCAAGCCAACTCAAGCCCAAGGGGCGGCTACGTAATTTATGCATTCACATACGACGAACAAATAAAAGCAACAATATGAGTTTGCCATGCCAAGCATATAAATGTCGCAATTGCCATGTGAAACTGTTGAAAGCTTTTGTACTGTGTGTCGTTACATTTTAAAAGCTAAGCTTTAAAGCTCGGCACAACTTCAAAAGCTCAATGTCAAATCGCAGTGTCATAGCAGTGAGCTTTGTGTAAAGCGCTTGTCTGAGACTGCCAGATGCTGTGTCTATGCTATGACGTCCAGTGGCAACGCTGGCTGGGAAATTGCGCAGCAATACAAAGAAATTTTGGTAAAATAGTAGTAAAAATAGCAGTAAGAAAAAAAGTAGCAGCAAAATAGTAGTAGCTGCATTCCCAGGGCCCAGCATAAACAAATGAATATTGATAATATATTTTATTGAAAATTTCTTTTATTTATTTATTTTTCTTTTTTTATTTTTTATTGCCGCTTAGCATAGTAGAAAAAGTAATAGAAATAGTAGTAAAATAGTAGTAAATATAATTTTATAATTTAAATAATTAAATATAATATATATGTATATGTATATTTATGTGCATGTATGTGTATGTAATTATGTGTATATGTATACGTATATGTATGTATGTGTAATTTTGTTATGTGTAGATGTGTGTAAATTAAGACTATAAATAAATTTTTGTTTTTTTTTTTGTTTTTATTATTTTTTAGGCATATAAAAAATGCCTAAATTGGAGTAAGGCAACTCTCACAAAAGTTTTGGCACATTTCTTCTTTTTTTTTATTAAATATTTTTTTAAATATATAATATATTTAAATATATATATTTTTAAATATATATTAAATATATATTTTGTGTAGTTGTGTAGATTTTTTTTTAGCTTTATTTTGATTTCTATATATTAACAATAACAAAATAATTAAAATTAAAAGCAAAGCGCACTAAGATTCCATTCGTCAGATTTTGGCGGCAAACGCAAAATTTGCAGCTGAGGCATTTAATTTTTTATTTTTTTAATATGCTGCAATGCGTTCAGCTCGTCCTTGAGCCATCTCTGCCAGTTCTCCTGCGAGGTGAGTAAAAAAAAAAATTGTATATCCAAAAAAAAAAAAAAAAGCATATAAATTGCAGCAATGCAAATGCCACAAGTTGATTACCACGAATAAAATTAATGCGATTTCTATTGCCGAATACCAAAAACCAAAGCTACGCGTATGTGTGTGAGTGTAGTGAGAGTGTGTGTGCGTGTGTGTGAGTGTGTGTGAGTGTGCGTATGCTAATAAAATCTAATACTAGAGTTAGCCGCCCCCACTTTGCATTGGTTAGCGCTAATTGCAAATGTCAACAGTGTAAAAGAGTGAGAGAGAAAGACAGAGAGACAGAAAGAGGCAAAAAGAGTAAGAGAGTGAGAGGAAAGAGAGCGCGTAAATCGGAAATGCTTAACTAGTTAGTAGTCTCTCAGCGTTTCTGTCAATCTTCTGTCTGTCAGTGTGTGTGTGTGTGAGTGAATTCTATTTGTTTTGGCTGTGTTTCAGCGTCGTCTGTTATATGCGGGTATCTATGTCTCTGTATGTGTATGCGTGTGTGTATGTGTAGTGTTTATGTTTGTATTTGCCCTTTTGGGTTTGGCTCCGTATCCGTTTTTAGTCATTGTTATGCAAATTTTCCTGATATTCATCATATTCGTTTTCATTATCCTCCGGCTGGTCCTCTTCCTCTTCCTCCTCTTGCTCATAATCGCTGGCATTGCTCTCTGGCTGTGTTACATCAGGCAAATAGTCCTTATGCATGGGAGTTGATATGATGGGCTCCTGTTCCGTACAAGTATATGTGTGTGTTCGTGTACGTATATGTATGTGTGTGTGTGTGTGTTGAGTGTGCAAAAGCAAAAGTTAGTTAAGCAAGTTAGTCAACAACAACAACAGTAACAACAAAAACATAAAGTAATACTTCATATTTATAAAGTTGAAGGAGTGGAGCATGCAAAGTTCAGTACTACATTATGTTTAGCCAATTAGAAATTGAAACGTTTTTATGTTATGAGTAAAGTTTACGACGCTGTAAAGCTTCAAGTTGAACTTGGGTGAAAACAAATGTTAATGTTACGCTAACAGCGCCACTTACAACTGACAACTGACAAATGACGATCGCAGCTGTAAAGTTAACAGTGTGGAGCAGCATACGAACGTGAGGAGCACAATTTATCAGTGTAAATCGCGTGTTATCGATATTAAGAGTTTTGAGTGTGTTTCATTAAATTTGTAATTAATTAATATTTGTTAGTATTTGCTACAGAAACATGCTAACCTTTGGCGGCCGCCAACCGCAGCCCGGCAATGGTAGCCCATCAACACCTAACGGACACGGCGCATCCAAGCCAGGCACGCCCTGTTCGCCTTTGTCGCCGCGATCTCCTTTTCGTCCACGCTTACCCGGTGGACCAGCATCGCCGCGTGTGCCTTGCTCGCCGCGTGGACCTTCTTGACCGGGAATGCCGTCGGTACCCTTTCGTATGGTATCATTTTATACATATATATTTGTGGGTGTGTGTGTGTGTGTGGGAGTGATAATGTGGGTCAAAAGGGTTGTGGAGAGTTTTGCATAGATGCCCAAAAGTTGATACAGAGAGAAAGAGAAAGAGCATGCATACAAAATAAACAGAAAAAAAAAGAACACAAATTATTCAAATTAGCAACCACAATAAGGTAGATAACAACAAACACACACACACATCTACATGTATGTGTGCATGTGTGTGAGTGCATGTTTATGCTATTGTTTATGTATGTGTGTGTGTGTAACTACATGTTTGAAAATTCTTGTACAAATATACATATGTTGCTTACCGGCAGACCTGGATCACCGCGCTCACCCTTGTGTCCTGTCTCGCCCTGTGCACCCTGTGAATCAACGAGTGAAACGAGTGAATTCAGTGTTAGAAAAGTCAACAAGAAAAAAAAATGTAAATAAAAATGTTGCCAAAATAATATTAAATGTAATACCTTCATGCCGTCCAAACCAGGCGGACCCTGCAGCGTGTAAAGATGAAGAGAAGGAGAAGGAAAAGCAAAAGCATCAGAATCAGTATCAGTATTGTTTCAAAGCAATGTTGTCCAGTTGCCATGAGGCGCAATTTGTCGAGTATGTAAAGTACAATTTTATATATCTGTACATATATATTATTATTATTGTGGTTAATTAATTGATGCTGATTGTTGTTGCTTTTTTTTGTTGTTGTTTTAGTAAAAAAAACCATCACTTTATTGAAAATGCATAATTAATATGAAAATGATATTGATTTCATTTAGCCTGCCGATGGATTAGCGTACACATAACATATACATATATATAGTAAATCTCAAATACATACTCTCTATATGCATATATAAATATATATATATATAGACATCAATGCACATTAAAATATATTTATATATATATATAATACGTACATATTGTAAATACATTGATTATTATAATTTATGTTATATTTATATATTTAATTGCAAAAACTTTTCGTTCTGTTTTTTTTTTTCTTGCTTTCATTTTTTTTTGTCATTTTTTTTTTTAGTTATGTAATTAACAAATTTACACTTATGATTAACGTTAGCTGCTTATTAAAGTTAATATTAATGTTAAAATTATATATATATATATATATAAATATTTATAGATAGTGTATATAATGCGCATTGCCAATTAAACAATTCATTATTCTAACCTATTGAATATATAGTAATTTATTTCTTTCGATTAGACAGTTATGACAGGAGACAAAAGACAATAGTTCGAGCATAGAATTTAAATATTTGAATAAAATTGTATAATAAATTTAGACAGCAAAATGTATTAGATAATCGAATAGTTACATGAAGATAATATGTATTCGTATCTTATGCATTTATAGAATATTATATACAATATTTGGGATTAGCCTAGCATAGAAAGAGTATTAAATGAAAAAATTGACATGCTAATTTTGTTAAGATTTTCAAGATTTTTTTTTCTTTTTATGGTTTTGTTTTTTTTTTTTTTGTAGGTTTTGGTTTTCATTTTGAAGCACGACACATCTAATTGAAAACAAATTGACATTTTTTTTTTTATTTTATTATTTTGTTTTTCATATTTTTTTTATATTTTCTCGACATTTTCAAACAATTGCTGCGTAAATCCTTTGAGGCTTCATTTAATTTTTATATGAATATTCATGCACTTTTCTCATATATATTTTTCTACACGTAATTGATTTCGTTTGCCATTCGCCATTCGCCATTCATTGTATTCACTATTCTGTTTTTTTTTTCATTTCTTTCTGCTTCTCTTTCTCTATTTTATTTGTTTTTTTTTTTTTGTTACTGCAAGCGCATATCATAGATTAAATGTAAATTATTGTAATATTTTTTTTATATTTTTTTTTTTATTTTCTTTTCGAGAATTTTACTGATTGATGTGAATTTGTGTTACGCTTTTGTATTTACTGTTTGTTTTATTTGAAATGTTTAGATGAAACCAATGGGATATATGCTAAGATTATACATACATATGTATGTATTTATAATTGTTTTTCTTTCAGTTTTATATATATATTTTTTTATTATATTTATCTTCAATTTGCTAATCGAGTAAAGTTGGGAAATCAGAAATTTGAAACTGTTTATAGATTGATAGAAACTTTCAGTTTGATTACCAGCTAAGAAAAAGCTGAGAGTAGCTTCTATTTACAGAATAGTTTAAGATTTTCAATGTCAATTTGTAGAATTTGTAGAAATAATTTTATATTTTGCTTTAAGTACGAATTACTTTTCATTGTGTTTGAAGCTGAGAGTACTACTAGACAGACATAGAGAGAGTGAGAAAGATTGAGAGCTGTAGAGCTAGATAGAGAATGTAGAGTATGCTGTGGCCATTGTTGGCCTTTTGCATCGGTTGCCCGATGTTATCATTTAATAATTCTGCGTATTTAATGGCTTTTCGTACATAATATTTTGTATCTTTATGTCTGTATATAATATATTTTTCTGTTATATGTTGTAAGTTTAAACTTTAGCCTAACTAATTTATGTGTTGAAGTATAAATATAACACTGAAAAATATGCACAATTGGAAGATAGCTCTTTGTTGTTGTTGTTGTTGTTGTTGTTATTAATGTTTGTTATCGTTTGGTATTACATTAATTTATGAGTATGTTTGAGATTTTTTATCATATTTAAATTATATTTATATTTATATATTTATATGTTTTTAATTTTTTTTTTTTTTTTTTTATATATTAAACATTTAGTTTTTGTAGACATTAAAACACACATCGAACAGGTTAAGTTTACAGTTAGACAGTTAAACAGTTAATACTGCATTTTGCTTAGCTTAAACTAATAATAATTAAAGAGTTTTTTCTTTCTCTTTATTTATTTTATTTTTATTTTTATTTATTTTTATTAATTTTTTTTTTCATTTATTTTCAAGCATTGTAGCTTTGTATCTATAAGTTGAATATATGACAAAAAGCCTCTGGACGGCATCTAAAACAATGCAACAATTGGCAACAAATGGCAACAAGTGCAACATTGAATTTATTGCATTTTTATGAGTCAATTATGTAAGTGCAAGATACTTTTGCATCTGCAAGATACTTTCAGTAAATTGTAGTCTTACTGCAATGCGTATGATTGCTTGTTGCTGTTGCTGCTGCTGTTGCATTGCTTTTGCTCGGTTGTACTCGGAAAATTTTGCACAGAGCAGCGGCAAATGAAATGCAATTAAAATATTTGCATTGCATATTTGTTTGTTTGTTTGTTTGTTTGTTAGTTTTGTTTGTTTTGGCTGCTTGCCTCATTCAATGTAAATGTATAATATATTAGTGTTAGTGTTAATGCTTGTGTGTGTGTACAGGTGTGTGTGTGTGTTGGAGTATATTTAGCTGGTTGATTCAATTGATAGATGTAAATAGATTTTCGATTTGCTTCCCGTCGACTTTGTTGCTATAGAAATAATTATGTTTATTTTTGCATTTGCTTTTGCTTTTGCTTTCATTTCAGTTTTGCTACTGCAATTTGTTTGTTTGTTTGTTTTTTTTTTGTTTGTTTGTTGTATACATAAATCTGTTACTCATTTGACGCTGTTAAAGCGTCGAGTACTCTGAGCTCTGTTTGATATGAATTTCAATATTTGTTTTTGTATTATTCTTAGCGGTTTGCCTTGCGGGTTAGACACATGCAGGTTCACAGCTAAGAAGCTGTACAGTGTGTGCGAGAAAGAGAGAGAGATAGAGAGAGAGGGAGATTGATTGAAGTGGGAGGGAGTAATTTACGAATATATATATATATATATATATATGGATATGGATATACGTATGATTATTTATGGATATGAAGTATTTAGCTGATGAATTCACATGCTGTAGAGTTTTGCTATTTATGCATGTATGTACATGTCTATGCATGTATGTACAATTCATACATATGCACAGATCTGTTACGACTATAGACATATATATATATGTATATATAGACATTTGATATAACTGAGCGCGTTTCTATTGTTTCCTGCAGGAACTCCTCCTGTGCGTATTTTTTGTGGAGGTGGTGAGCTTGTGCGTTATGTATTGCTATGTGTATGTCTGTGTATATGTGTGTATGTGTGTGTTTGTATTTCATTTGATTTTCGATTAATACATATATTAATATTAATTAGACTGCACTTTAATTAAGCTGTATTAGTAGTCGCCCCACACCTGTTCCACGTTTGATGAAATTGAGAGAGAAAGAGAGAGAGAGAGAAAGAGATACAGTTACATGTTTAGTCACAGCCAGAACAATGATAAATCAACCAGTTACCAATAAAGCATAAGGATCAACAATTTCGTAAAAATCAAAAAACTTTAAAGCCAAAGTAAAATGTTTAGTAAAGCAATGAAAACAAAATCAAATAATTGAATTGTTAGCTTACCGGAATGCCAGCTTTGCCCGATGGACCGAAAGGACCAGCTTCACCACGCATACCCATTGGACCCTAAGAAAAGAAAATATTGAATTTAGCGATACTTGCAGACTATAAAAAGCAAAAGTATAACATACCGGTAAACCCATAGGTCCTTGATCGCCCTTGTGTCCCTTATCGCCCTGTGCCAAAAGATTCATATTATATATGGGGTAAATAATATGAGGGAAAGCTTACTTACCGGGTCACCCTTACGTCCATCCATGCCACGGTCACCCTGCAGGCCAGTATGTCCTGGCGGTCCCATAGGACCAGGCGGACCCGGTGGTCCGTACACCTGCAAAGCAGAAAATTAATTTCTACAAACGAAAAACGAATAAAAATATATACTTACATATTCTACTGCTGGCATATGTGGTGCATCGGACATGCCATCATCCTGTCGTCGACGCATCTTACGATACTGAAATGCAAAGCGTTAATTAATTATCGATAACTGTTAATTATCGTAGTTTACTTACAGAATCACCACGATCTCCTTTGTCACCCTTAACACCAGGATATCCTGGTGGTCCTGGTAGACCTGGAGGTCCCATTAGACCTGGTGGACCAATATCTCCACGGTCACCCTTCTCACCAGGCGGTCCTTGATAGCCTGGCAAACCGGGTGGACCCTCAATGCCTGGCTCACCAGGCAGTCCATCCAAACCACGCGGACCCAGAGAACCTGGCTCTCCAGGCTCACCTGCATCTCCTTTGCTGCCATCGCGTCCATCA
This sequence comes from Zaprionus obscuricornis, assembly GCA_037044475.1. Classification (NCBI taxonomy): domain Eukaryota; kingdom Metazoa; phylum Arthropoda; class Insecta; order Diptera; family Drosophilidae; genus Zaprionus; species Zaprionus obscuricornis. The sequence continues at coordinate 27,723 of JBAMBR010006785.1, read as the reverse complement.
CGGCCGTCCTTGCCAGAAACACCCGGTGGTCCGGGTGGTCCACGCAGCAAAGTAACAGGCGGATCTTCATAATCCTCCTCCAACTTGGTGCCGCCAGGACCAAATATCTGTGTCGTAAGCAATGTGGGGGAAAGGCAAGAGAATAAAGAAAAGATATGAAGCCAAAATTTAGTGAGAAGATTAATTCATGCCACGTGCCAACACCGCCGCCGCCCACGGCATGTTGCACACTTCGTTCCCCAATGACAAATTTCCTAGAAAAAAAAAACACACACACAAGCACACACACAGGGAGAAAAGCGACGGAAAGGTCGAAAGCTGCACGGAAAAAAATGAAATAAAATCTGTTGATATTTTGTCGCTGCTTTTGTTGTACTTGCAACTTGCAACAAATATTGAAAATAATCTATTTTCATATCATTAAATTCATGTTTACAAACATCGAACGAACATTATTTAAGCTTTAAATGGCACAACAACAACAACAAGAAGAAGAGCAACATGAATATTAAAGATCATATCACTTTAACCTATATCTATTTCATATTCTTCTTCTTCTTCTTCTATTCCTGTTGTTGTTATGTTTTTTTTGTGGGGGTTGGTTGCATGGTGCGAGCTTTGTTTTTTTTTTTTATATTTTTTTTGTTGGTTTGTGTTTGAGTTCTCTTGAGTGGCAACTGCGGCGCAGTGAAAGTCTTTTGTGTGTGCCGCGAAATTGTGTTAAGTGCAAGTCAGAGCTACGTACATGCGCCCACGCAACTGCCACCCCCCCCCCCCCCCCCACACTCCCTCCATTTACTATAGGGCAGCTTCTTCATGCCGCAAAACTTAGACAATGCTGACATAGAAAAAGCTTTAAAGCGCGCACAATAGAATCTAAGAGGGATTTGGTGAGTATGAGTGTGTGTGTGAGGCAGAGAGGCGTGGCAGAGGGGAAGATATGGTCTAAGTGGTGCGAGTCGAAAATAAAGTCAAGCCGCGACGTGCTTCGAGTGCGCTGTGTGCCAAAACTCTATGTGCTGCTGCTGCTGCTGCTGCTCGCTGCCAGTGTATGTGTGTGTGTATGCTTTGTGCAATGCTCTTTGCCTTTTGCCATTGCTAGCAAGTAAATATATGTGTGTGTGTGTGTGTGTGCTGCGTGCGAGTGCCAAAATGAAAGATAATGAATTGGTTTTTGTGCGCGCGTTCTTCTTGAGGTTTTTCTATGCAGTCGACAACAGAAAACCGTTAGAACGCATCGATGAAAATACAACAGCCTTACAAACACACACACACACAGAGAAATACAAATATAAAGATATACATATACACCCACGGAAGTCGACTTAGTTGCATTTAGTTGCCATTTGTGACTTGGGGAAATTACTTAGAAATTGTTTGGGCAGAGACTTTGAAATTGCACTACAGCGTGCTCACAGGCACAGAGCAGCAACACAAAAGTCTATTACACCAAAATGCCGCAAAGCTCATAAAAGTAACAACAACAACAACAACAACAATTAACATAACAGCACAGTTTAAGCATATAGAAAACGTTTATACAGTTTTGCTCATAAAAATAGAAACACTTTGCATTTGCATGAAATTCAACTTGAAATTGTTGATAAAAAATTCAAGATAATTTTATCTGTTGTACTTTATGCTTATAACTATAAGTAAAGATACTTAAGGCACTAACTCATCTGTAGATGAGTACAGCACTGTCCATGCTTTTAATTACAGCTGAAATGTACTTCCTTCTGCTATGAGTTATGTTGCTGTTGCTCAGTCAAGATAAACAATTAGTTTTTATTGCTGTTGCTGCTGTTGCTCTTTCTGTCGTTTTGTGACTGTCTTGCTGGCCAAGGAAGTGGCTTACTTACGGATATTAAAACACAACAATAAAAACAACAATAACAACAACAATATGAATGACAATCATAGCAACAATAAGAGCAACAACTGTCTAGTGTGATAGCATAACAATGGAAACGCTTAACACACAAGCAACATTCGACACATTTTACACTGAGCGCAAAAAAATGATGTATACAAATTATTATTGCTTCATTTGTTGCGCAAAAAGTTGCTTTATTTCTTCAAGTGTATGTGTAGAGACTGTGCCTTGGCATATGCTTAAGTGATACGATGCAATGGCGGCCGTTCACCATTGCGCTTAAATGCACAAAAACAATGGGCACAAAAATAAAAAAAAAAAGTAGAAGGTGGAAAAGAAAAAGCAAGAGCAAGAGCAACAATGACAACAACGACAATGCCAAACGAGAAGGACTTGTACGTAACTTGGGCGCAGCACGTGAAGAGGCGTGGCTATGGGGTTGGCAATACAGGAGCAACGACCATGACGCCATGATGCTGGCTTACCGCAAATGCACTTGCCACTGCACGAGTAACTTTTGCTCCTTTATGCATGCTCATATAATGCGCAGCTCATCTGCATCACGTATATGTGTGTGATGGGGAGTGACAGTGTGCCAGTGCAGGGGCAGATGTAGAGGCAGAGGCAGAGGCAGAAGCAGTAGCAGCTGAGGGGAATGTGCTGCTGCTGCTTTGTTGCAAGTTTTACACACAATGTTGTAGAGAGAAACTCAGCATAGCCTGCGACTGCTAAATTTTTGCCTTGAGCGCTATTTCTCTTCCTCTTGCTCTTGCTGTCTCTTTCACTATGAATTTCCGTTTCCGTTTTGCGTGCGCCAACAAATTTTGTTGTTGTTGCCTAAGAGTTGGGGTGATTAGTCGCCCATTTGTAGAGCAATTAAAGAGGTTTTAAATTAAAGCGCACGCTTAACATTTGATGCTTATTCTCTCTCTCTGTGCGTGCGGCTCTAGCGATAATTGAGGCACATTCTGTAGGATTAAGACTTCAGACATTCAGTCAGTCAATCTCAGTCTGTCGTCGTTCAGACACACGATAAACAAATGCTAGCGACAAATCAACAACTGGCAGCCGAGAGACAAGCAACACACAACAAAAAATTGTATGAAAAGAAAAAAAAAAGGACAAGCTAAGGATTTAAAGGCTTTAAGCAGCAGCAGCCAACGGCAGATTGCGATAAATAACATAAATAAAAGATACACACAGAGAATGTAAGAGAGCGAGAGAGAGAGACAGATAGAGAACGCCTTCAGAGCCAAAAAAAAAAAAACAGGAATTGGGCAAGGACGCAGCTGCCTAACTACGATAAAAACTTCTTTGCCTGCTGTGCCTTAACGGCATTGCATATGTGTGTATATGGTGCGCTTATATTTGTAAATGTGTGTGTGTATGTGTGAGAAATCCATTAGAATGTATCAATATTTGTGCGAGTGCCTCGGGATGATTTTAATTTTCAAAGTATTCCAGCAAACATACACATACTCAGGCATATACAAATACACAAGCACACACACTTATACATTGTCCCATACATATACACACACAGACATATAAAATGTATGCTGTATATGCTCTTAAATTATGCGTAAATACTGCAAAGTATTTGCCCAAACGCCTTTCGATTTAAAGCCGAATTCATTGCATACTTTCAGGCGCCGCCAGTCAACACTGAAAAATTGTTTGTGCAAGCGATTTAATTGTAAATTAATTGTCCGTCCAACAGTCCAGCTGTCTACCTGTCCGTGCGCGTAGCATTTTACTTTTGTTTTATTTTTTTTTGTTTTATTTTTTTTTTTTGTGGATTTTTTCGTTGTAGTATTTTTATTTATTTCATTTTTCCATTGAGCGGAAAATGGAACGGTACGCAAGGCAACGTAGGGCAGACAAATGGCCGCACGTAAACGCGTTAAATTGAAAATCATTTTGATCTCAGCGCGACCTTTTTTCTCTTCAACGTCACTGTTGTGCCGCCTCTGCTCTGCCCAGCCACGCCCACAGTTGCGCCCACTGTTTGTGGCCCTCAACTCATGCTGCTTATGCTGATGCTCAAGTGCAGCATATGCCGCAGTCTTGCGACTGTCTGTCTGTCTGTCTGTCTGTCTGTCTATCTGTCTCTCAGTCTGTCTGTTTGTGTGTGTGTGTGTCTCCTATATTTGTGTGCGTGCGCGCATATTTTTCCCATTTTTTATACAAATTTCCTTTTGAAATTTCATATTTTTCTCAGTCCCTCAACAGCAACAGCAACAACAACAACAACAATCAAAAGAGCAGCTGAACGCCGCCTGAGGTGAAAGTTTTGCAGCTCGTTTCCGGCTCAGAAACACAGTTGCCACGCTCACACCCGCAAACACACGTACTCTCTCTCACACACACACACACACACATACACATAAACGTAGAGTGAGAGTCGGTGCTGGAGTTGGTCGTGGCATGTAATGCGTTGCTCGCCTGCCACAAAAGTTTACAAGAATCATACAATGGATGGGAAGTTCTTGCCAAGTACGCGGCCACATTAAATGCGTAATACGTTCCGCTTCGTATCGACATCGTTTACAGTGGTTACAAATTCCATTTTCATATTCATTTTCATTTATTTTTTTTTTTTTTTAATTTTAAAAAATTATTTTTTATAAATTTTTATTAAATTTTCTTTGTATTAATGCAAAAATTTCTCAATTTTTTTTTTTTTAATTTTTATAAATTTGTAAGAAATAGTGAAATTGCTTTGTGACCACTGTAATTATGCTACTATTGTACGTTCGCGCATTACGTAGTCAGCCACAAGGAAAAAAGTCAAGACGAGTTGTAAAAATTTCGCGTGATTTCATTTTGCCGCTAACATTGTTGTGAATGCTATTGCCGCTGCTGCTGTTGCTGTTGTTGTTGTTGTTCCTGCTACTGTCGTGATATTGTAATATGCCGGAAATTCGGAAGTATTTAGGGAAATCGTTGCTAAAGATTTCGCTTTTGCTGCCACAGACGCAGACGCAGCCGCAGCCGCAACAATGCCAACTTCATCTCCTGCCATCATTTCCCTATCCTGCAAATGATGCTCGAGGGTGTCGACAAGGGCGGTGGTGGGGGCGTGTTGTTCTGTATGTAGAGGTAGCAAGCAACTTACATACGTAAAATGTTGCCACTTTTTGAAGACACTGACTGAGGTTGAGCTCAATGCTGAGGCTAAGACTGAGAGTGAAACTGGGACTGAGACTGAGGCTGAGATGAAGTCGGATGCGGGTTGCGGAAGCCCGTTCTGAGGTTGAATACTTCACGACGCCAATGTTACACGCGTGCCTATAAATTTCACTGGGGTTTTGCCTTGTGCGTGGGCACAAATTCACTGTGGGCGTCGTAGTGTAGGCGGGGTGGGCAGGGCCTTGGGAGAGCATGAAGAAGAAGTTGGAGATGTAGACATTCATTTGGTGTCGCTAACTTGAGATTTTTATTTGCCTGCGTAGATCCAGCAGGATTTCTTTTGCTGTTTCAGTTTCTTTTTCTGTTTCATTTTCAGTTACTGTTACTGTTTCCTTTCATTTTCAATCGTTGTTGTTGCTCCCTTAGCGCCCTCATCATCAGTTGCCATAAAATAAAAGTTACGCACACCCCGGGGGCAACATTACCCACAAACACACACACACGCAGTTAGACGCCAACACATGCATGAGCCACAGCGCACTTCCTTTGCCATGTGGCATGTGGCATGTGGCATGTAGCATGCTTGACCGACTTTGTTGGCCGTTTCATATACCACATTCAATATCATCGAAGCCGAAGACGACGATGGACACATTGAACATTGGCCACAAAATAATTGCCATAAAAAGAGAAATTTGCATGCTGCGCACTTTTTCAATGAACAATGACGTCATGCACAACAGACATAGAGTGTAAGAGAGAGATAGAGAAAGACAGAGACAAAGGCTTATCAAAATCCAGCAATAAAGTAAAGCCAAAAGCATTTTGAAATCTTGATTTCAACTTGCAAAACTTTACATCAACTTCAGTTAAATCGATTTGACTTTGATGCGATATGATGCGTTGCGTTTGCCGATGTGTTGTGGTACGTTGTGGAGTGTCGTGTCAAGTCGAGCAGAAGCAATGAAAACTCAGACAGAGATGTTTTTGCATGGCGCGTCGTTGAAAAGTGTTAAGCTTATTGCGTCGTTTAGGCAACAACCGAAACGAATTGCCGGCGAAAAGACGCCAACAACAAATGTGCAAACCCTTTAAGTGGCAAATAGAAACATACACACACACACACACACATACAGAGAGAGAGAGAGAGAGAGAGAGACAGAGAGATAGATGAAGAGACACGTACGCTGGGTATGAGCCGCTTGTCGTTTAGATTTCACGTAAGCAACATCAAGACTTTGATTTGCAACGAAATGTAGCACAAAGTATAGGCAACTTTCGTTGCGCCACATGTGACTGAGTTTCTCTTATTTTTTTTTTTTTTGCTGGCCAGCTGTAGTTACGCTTCTTCTTGGGGTTGTCTTACATTACCATGCCGACGAGTTTAGCTGCTGCGTAGGCGGCATCACAGCAAGGCATCGTCGTCTGATGTGTAGCGAATCTGCAAGTTTTTTTTTTTTGCCCTTCTGCCACTGCTGCCACTGCTGCTACTTTCTGTATTTTTTTTTTTATGACTTTATTTACCAGACAAAACACACGACGCAGCAACGCACACGAAAACTTGCCCCAATCTTGTAGATAAGCAATGCGAAAGAAGTAAGGGCAAAATTTATGCAGATTTTGAGGCCCAAAAGACAAAACATATACACAAAGAGCAACAGAGAGTGTGAGAGAGTAAGAGAGTGAGTGAGAGTGAGAGTGAAATAACACACGGGAAGACGGGGTGAAGCGACGATTGTAAAATATATTAACATAAATTTGACATAAATGCTTGAAGAACAGTTTTCACCGTAACGCTGCAGGCAGAGATTCGCCTAGCAAAAACTGACTACTAACTGTGCTTATATGTATGTGTGTGGGTGTGTGTGTGTTAGGGGGGAGTGTGTGAAATATTGTTTCAACTTTATTAAAAATGGCAGCGCAAATCTAAAACAGCTAAAAGCCAAAGCCAAAGCTGAAGCCAAAGCTAAAGCCATAGCGACAGTGATGGCAGTGCGCATAATAAATAGAAAATTTCTCTGCATTCATTGGATATTCATCATACGCCCTGTTTGCCGCTCGTAATAGAATGAGAAAAGTGCGGAATGGAAATGGCTAAAAAGAAGGCAGTGAACAGTGAGCATTGAGCACTCGTCATACAAACAGTTTTGAAATTAATTTAAATTTTTAATATGTTTCGTCGATCATAAATTGTATTTTTTTTTTTTAGATGCTGCGCGCATAAAGCTGGCCACGAATTGTGTTACCGCACAATGCTAAAATATGAAAGAAATAAAACAAATAAAATTATCGCACGCTAAATTAAATGCAATTTTTATTCTGATGAGGGCCACATTTATTTTCTCTCTAGTTAAGCTTAAAAAAAAAATAAAAAAAATAATAAAAATAAAAATAAATAAATGTGAAAATAAAAATGTGAATTTAAATATACAAAAAGCAAAATGGCAAAAAATATAAAAATATAAAAAAATATATTTAAGCAGCTTTTTAAATAGCACTTGAAGCTCTCTCTCTTTCTCTCTCTCTCTCTCTCTTTATACTAGAATATTTATATGCTTTTAAAAGCAAATCGAACAAAATTCAGTTTATATTTTTCTTTAATACGAGGGGTATTCAAAAAGTAAGTTTCCCTGTGTTGGGGGAAAAATAAAAAACAAGTTTTAGGCAGTAAAAATAAATTTATTTTATTCTTTGACTCTTAAACTATTTTTCTACATAGTCGCCTTGGACTACAATACATTTTTGGTATCTGTGTGAAAGCTTAAGTAAACCTTCCTTAAAAAATTCCGTGCCCTGTTTTTTGATCCACGATTTGACGACTTGAGAAAGAAGGTAATGATCTTTACGCACGCATTGTGACAGGAGATGAAACCTGGGTTCACCATACAAATCCTGAAATGAAGCGTCAAAGCATAGTTTGGAAGAAACTTGAAGAAAGTGCTCCGAAAAAGACAAAAATTCAGTACTCTGCTGGGAAGGTTATGGCTACGGTTTTTTGGGACGAGTCAGAATAGTTTAAGAGTCAAAGAATAAAACAAATTTATTTTTACTGCCTAAAACTTGTTTTTTATTTTTCCCCCAACACAGGGAAACTTACTTTTTGAATACCCCTCGTATTTATGCATGTGCAAATATAATATTTTGTTTTTTTTTTTTCGACAATCTTTGCATAGTTTGTATTGGAAAAATCATAATGTATTATTTGTCAAGCATATTTGCGAATATATGATAACATTATATTAAACATTGTCTTTTTTTATATACAACGACGACTAGAGAATTTATAGATTTATTCATATATCATACGTTTAAGGTTTCAAGTTAATTTCAGCTATGTCGTGTGACACATCTGTCACGCCGCTTGTCTTCTGACGCGTTGTACATCTTTTGTACATCTTCAGCCCTCACACATCACATCACAGTTTCTTCTTCTCTTCCCCCCTCATATGCTAACCCGTCGCTTTCCCCTTAAACATGACGCAATATTCTATCGTCTGTCGCATTTTATTCTTTTGACAACACGACGAAAATAACATGTCAAAATTTATAATGCCTACAATTGCGTTTTTTTTCTTTTCTTTTTTTTTTTGTTAGAATTTTTTATAGCCGTAGCTGTAGCTGTAGCCGACACGACAGCTACAATACGCGCTGCTTGAATTTGTTTCGGTTAAAACCATAATTTCATATAGGGGCGTGGCAATAACGCAAATGCTTGTACAAATGTTTTACCCCCAAAAAAACACACACACACACACACGAGCAAAAATTCGTACATTTTTTTACGACTTGCCGAACTAATTACAAACATTTTTATTTTTTTTTTTTATTTTTTTTACTACACAAGCAGCTTGCTAATTTTGCTTCGTATTCCTAAAAGTTTTTTTTTTTTTTTTTTTTTGTGTATTTTTCCATTTTATTTGAGATTTTGTTGTGCATGTGACGCACAGAAAAAAAAAAAAAAACACGAATCATCGGCATAATTTCTTGTCATTTTTCATATATTCAGATTTTCATACACATTCAAAGATTTTTCATACATTCTAATGATGTTTTGGGGGGGAGGGGGAGGGGGAAGCCAAGGCTTTCTTCGGAAAATCAAAGTTGCTGATAGTCGAATTGAAAAATCGACACACTGCTGTTGCTGCTGCTGCTGTTGCCGTTGCCGTTGTTGCCTGGAAGCTGTCACGTTTTGCCAGCTTCGAGAGCAGCCTCAGCTTTAGTCGCTGCCTTCAACACAGCCGCAGCCGCAGCCGCAGCCGCTGCCTTAGTCGAAGATGATGGCAATTGTTGCAAATAATTTTTTATGCCTTACATTGCTACAGCTTCATATTTGATTTCGTTTTTGGGGTCGATACAACGGCAGAGATTGTAGACTCGGACCTGAGTTTGAGGGCGCGAACTTTTGTTTTGTTGCCAAAAGTTTTGTTTGTTTGCCAAAGGCAGCACATCGATATTGGAGGTGGAGTTGCTGTTGTTTGTTGATGGTGGTGTAGGTGTAGTTGGAGATGAAGATGAAGGTGCTGCTGCTGCCTTTGTTGCGACTGCCTGCCGTTGCTTATGATTTTCATTTGTTTTGACATCACGTCGCTGCAGCATTCGCACAACCAAAACAGGCAGTGGGTGGGGGGGGGGGGGGGGGAAGTAGAGGGACTCAGTAATCGTTATATTCGAGCATTGTGGCACGAGTGCGCTAAGCATAGCAAGCGACAGTGGATAGAAGTAATAGTCAATGGGGGAAGGCAGTTGTGGCAGTGATGGGAGCGGTAGGCAGAGTCATGCATTACCCGCAGCTGAAACCTGCTGCGAGAGTTGCCACTAAAGTTGCTGCAGCGTCAATATTAAAAAAAAAAATCACAGCGATTATTATTATACTTGCAACTGTTGAAGCGACACTCGCCGCTTGTAGCAAATCGACGCGAAAGTCATAAAGACGATGTTGCACGTTGCCAGTTGCCAGTTGCCAGTTGCCATTTGCTACTTGCCACTTGCTGTATTGTGGTTGTCGTGCTTGTTGTTGTTGTTGCTGCTGTTCGTGTTGCTGTTGTTGTTATTGTTGTTGTTGCTGTTTTTATTATTGTTGTTTTTGCTTGTTTTTAGCTGCTGGCCTTATTGGAAGACAAGTTGCGAGTTTTGTGCCGCCGTTTCTTATGCTGTTTTGTTATTACGCGTTATTACAACAACAACAATAACAACAACAGCAGCAACAAAAATAAAAACAACAACAACAACAACAACTTTAGACAGCAGTTGGCCAAAAGGCGTGTTATGAGACTTCTGCCATCGATTCAGTATTTATGCATGTATGTGCATGTCTCTGCCTGTTTTTTACGTGTATATGCATGTCTGTGCGTGTATACTGTTGTATTGGCTATACAATAATCAAACTGTTTTTTACGAAAATTGGCAAAACGCGCAAATATTTGTGGAAAGATTCACGACTCCCATCAACCCCGCGCCACGTCTCTCACTACAAGGCGTTGCTTCGTTTTTGCCAGCGGCGCTTATGCATTTTTCATAACGTACACGAACACGTGCTAGATACATTTACTCCCCCCCGCCCCTACTTCTCTTTCTTCCCTTTCTCATAGACTGCTTATGCTTCACTCTTTGCTGCTGCTTTAACTGTAACTGTGTAGCTGTAGCTGTAGCTGTATTTCAGACTGTAGCTGTAGCTGTATTTCAGACTGTATCTGTATCTATATCTGTATCCATGTTTGTCGTGTACGTTGTTTATGCGAAATATGAAAATCCGTGTCTGTTTTCCATGCATCCATCAGCACGTCATGGGGCGGCAACAGCTGCCACTTGCCAGTTGCCAGTTGCCAGTGCTTTGGCGTCTGCAGCAAGTGCCAATAAAAATGTTAAGTATTCTTTGCACTGTTGACATTCCAGAGCAAGAGTCACAAGCACAGACAGACGACAGCACGTTGCAGCATGCTGCTACTGCTGCTGCTGCTGCGACACACGGCAAATGCGTAGATAAATGCTGCAGATACACGCTGATGGGGCACATAAATTAAGCAGCAGATTTACACGCGACAAAACCCAAAACGTTTTTTGACAATTTCGATGAGGCGCCAAAGTGCCAAAGTGCGTCGTCGTCGTTGTCTTCGTCGTCTTTATCGTTGTTGTTGTTGTTGTTGTCGTTGTTGTCATGTCGACATAGTTTCAACTTTGTAGAATTTCTATTGCGACACGTTGCGTATCTTACAGATACTTTCAGCTTTAATCAAAGGCATTAGATCAAAAGTTGAAAGTGCCACCATGTCGAGTCACTGCCTCGAGTCACTGTAACTGTAAATGAGTTTAGTTCCTTATGCTCCTTGGAGAACGCTTCTTGTTCTTGTTCTTGTTCTTATTTGGCTGCTACATTTCCAGCTGTTCCTTGAGTAGCTGCTGCTTTGTGCTGGTACTGCTGCTGGTGCTGCTGAACATGCTCATTACACAGTCAAGGACATGCGCATAGATACGCTTACACATATGCCATCGGTCATAAATATGTATAATGATTATATACAAAAACTTATATGTACATATAGTTATAACATGCAAGTTTTGCTGCCACACGCCATTGTAGCAGCTAGCAGGTGGCAGGTGGCTGTTGGCAGTTAGCAATTGCCAGTTTGCCAGTTGCCATTTACCAGATGCCAGATGCGGATGCGAATAATGTATAAGGATGTATGTTGGGATACGGTTACGATTACGTATGTATATATCTCTATGTATTTACAGCTTACTTGGCAAATATTTACAAATTAATGCTGGCAGTAAATTAATGTTACGCTTCTGCGCATTTTTACAAAAGGGAAAATTTACACACCAAAAAAATTTACATATTAATACATTTTCTTCATTACAACATTTTTTTTTTTTCCTTCATTATTATTTTCCTTCAATTTTTTTTTGTTTTTTTCTCACTTTTCTTTTTTTTTTCTCACGTTTTTTTTTTTTTAAATTTTGTTTGTCGTCATTTTCTAATTAAAATTGAATGCGAACGAGTTTTCACATTGAATATTCGTTTATTTTTTTTTTTGTCGTCATCGTCGTAGTCGTTAATGTTGTTGTTTTTGTTGGTTTTAACACTCACCCGCTTGCCCCGCTTGCCACGTGGTCCTTTCTCGCCTGGTGGTCCGGCAGGTCCTATAGCGCCAGTTTCACCGCGTTCACCACGCTCTCCGGGTGGACCTGTAAAACGTTGATAATGTTTGTCATTTATAGCGACAGATTCTCCAAAAAGCAAACAATACACATCACGCGCAGATATACAGATATATATATATATATATATATGCGCACAGTGGCGTAGATTTAAAGGGAATGCCTAACGTTTAATTTTGGGCAAAAAAAAAAAAATTTTTTTTAAATAAAATTGAATAAAATTTAAATAAATCTTCAATTAATTTTAATGTAATCAAAAAAATATTCTAGAATTTTATAATGAAAAACAATAACTATTAATTAAGTAAAAATTCAGTTTGAATTACAAATCTAAACTTTGCATAATTTTATTATAAATAGTTTGCATCCTTTAGTTACAGACGACGCTGAGTTAACAGATACAAAGTTATATGTATACAGTCATAGATACACATACAAATGTAGAGAGAGAGAGAGAGAGAGAGAGAGACTCATGGCGAGAAGTGTAATGTAAATTTGTGGGCGTGGTCGCTTTGTAATTATACCCTTTATTACCGCAACTTCGGCTCAATGGACTGTCAGCAATCATCTGTCAGTCAACAACAAGCGTCTGGTGTCTGCTGTCTGCTGTCTACTTTTCGGTCAGCAATTTGTTCAGTTGCTGATGATGCTTGTTCTTGTTGTTGTTTTTGATGTTGATGGCTTTTGGGCTTAGTTTAAAATGCAAATTGTTTATTTACCAACCCAAAAAAACAAAAAAAAAATTGAAGAAACAGCAATGGCAACGGCAACATCAGGAGCAGCAAGGAAAAAATTTACTCACTGTGGTTTTTGGCAACAGTTCGTTGTATGCTAATGAGGCCTGTGGCTTGCAATCAACTAACTTGCAACTTGACCTATTTTGCGACAGGTGTTTACGTAACTTGCCACTTAACTAGGCTACAACTGCAATGCATTTGCTGCATTTGATGGTTGCCCTTAATAACAACAAAAAAAATCAATAAACTGAAATTGACACAACATTCAAATGTGTTCAGACTTTCAACTATTTATTGTATGTGTATAGGCCTAACATTGCCCCACTGTGGCAAGCAGTAGAAGAAGAACAAGAACTATTTGATGATCTGTTTAGTTGAAATAATGAGAAATTGTCTTTTTTTTTTGTTTTTGTTTTTGTTTTTGTTCGGCCTGCTGTTGTCTGTGGCCATTAAATGCGACCATTTATACAAGCCACAAGCATACACAGACATAGAACATGGATATTTATGGGAATAAATAGACTTTTGCACACATAACAACAGACAGAGACAGAGAGAGTATGTGTGTGTGTAAGAGTGAGAGATATATCATAGATAAATCCAATTGTGCGGCCTGTCAAAATGAGTCTGCAGCTTGGGCTGAGTTTGAATTTGAGTTTCAGCTTGTCCTTCTCTCTCTCTCTCTGTGTGTGTGTGAAAAAGATATAGAAAATTTATTAAGTTCGTAAAATTACGGTTAGCAGTGGTCTATGTATGCATAGAGTGTTGAGAGTTTATCCCGCCTACTTTTTTTTTCCCTTTATATTTCCTGCTGTTGCTTGCTCTTCCATTTGGTCATTGCGCATAAATTTGCCTGCCAGTCAGGCTGCCAGTTTGTGGCTGCCAGTTTTATTTATAAAGTATTTTGTTGTCCCTTCTTTTGTTTTTGCACTTGCTCTCAAGAGTCGGATGAGAATGAGAATGAGAATGAGGATTCGCCCTTTGTAAGTATTTATGGTGGCATAATTTAACGTTAAGCATTTTAGGCGACAATTTCAGCCACAATAAAAACTATTTCAGTCGACGACAACAACTCAACAAGGACTTGCCAGCCAAGTGGATTTATAGTGCCAAGGATATTGGATTCAGTTTTCTGTTTTCTGTTTTCTGTTCTCAATTCTCTTTTGCTTTCTCTTTACTTGTTTCGCTTTATGTTTTATGCTTATTTTTATTGCTGTTTTTTGTTGTTGACCAATGCAGATGAAGTGCAAATGATAAGTTTTAATTTCATATAGAAAGAGATACATGAAGAAAGTAAAAGAGTGAGAGAGAGAGAGAGAAAGAGTAAGACAGCTGGTCTCAGCCGCAACTACAAGCACAACCTCAGACCGAATGAAATGCAATCAAAAATACTTATAAAGCGAAGTCGAAACAGAAACTGAAACTGAAATGAAATTCGAATAAATCAGCAAATAAATTGACATTTTTGCTATTACAGCTGGGGACTGGCCTCAGCATTGTCGAATTTTGGTTGCCTCTCTCTCTCTCTCTCAGATGTACTCTCACTGCCAGCATCATTTTCTTTCATGCAAACACAAATGATACAGTAAATTGCTGAGACATCCTGAGCTCAGCTACATCTAGCGTTTCTCGCGTCCCTTGTCCAGTATCATTCAACTCTGTATACAGCCCACACATAAAGCACAAGTCAGCTTAACTAATTACGACAACGATAAGATAAGCAGCACAGACGTGGCGACACAAGACAAGAGTGAGAGTGCAAGAGAGAGAGTGAGAGAGACAAGATGAAAGAATTCCAAATACAAATGACATTCAATTTATTCAAATCAAGCCCAAATGACTGAAAGTCCAGATCCATGTCCCATGTCCCATGTCCCATATCCCCTGAGTTGGCGCTGATTTCGGAAAATAAATTGCAATTTCATGTCCATCAACGCACAGTAACAGAGTCTAAGAAGTGCCCACGGGCTTAGGCAAAGCACAAGAAACAGAAAATCGTGCGACAAAAAGAGAAAGAGAGAATGAGTGAATGAGAGAGAGAGAAAGACAAAGAGATTGAGAGAGATGGAAAAGGTGGCTTTCGACAACTGCGGCTATCGTAGTTTCACATCTTGTTCGAAACTACATAGTTGGGAATTCATGTAAAAAAAAACAAAAAAAAAAAAAACAATGGGCACAACATTAACGCAACTGCAGCTCAACAGTACAAGAACAGAACATACAACAACAACAAGAGCAACTACAACTGTAAAATAAACAAGAAGAAGAAGAAGAAGCAGAAGAGCAACATCAACAATGTTGACAAACATCGATTTGATGCTCTGATAAAGTCAAGTGGGAGGCAACTCGATGCGGGTCACAGCAAGCGTCTAATTGATAGCGATGCTTGCTTGGTCAACTACATTAGGGGTATTCACTTTAGCAAAGCACAAAAAAAAAAACATTATAAATATTTATCACTCTATTTATGCTGACATCTATAGTTTTGTAGCATAGTGTAAACAAGATTTAAAAAATTACTAATATGAGAAATCATAAACTTGAAATGATTGTTGATTATTACCTGTAATGACTTTCATTTCCTGCACTCTATACTCTATATGAGCTCCCGCTGTGCACTTTTATGACTCATCTCTTTGGCTCTAATTACGCTCAAAAGCATTTTTATCATTACCATTGTTGCTTTATTACACACACACACACACACACACACACACACAGTGAATACCCCCAATAAAACAATTGGTCAGAGAGATAGCAGCATTATGTGTCAGTTCGGGGCAAAGGTAACTACTTATATATAAGTATGCCTTCTCTATTACATGATTACATGCGGAACGATGGAATGGAACGGAGAATGATGGAAAGAAACGGTGTATGTAGAATATGAAATGAGTAGCGATGCTAATGAGCCGCTAAAAGCAACATAAATGACATAAAGTTGCATTTTTATGAGCGCGGTAAAGTGTTTCAAGAGGTCTACGGGTCTACGGGTCGAACAAATTTTTATGACAAACGTCGGACACGGATTCGTATACATATATTTGATTGAATTCTAGAGTATTTCCACTATTCGACAGACGCATTGAGGTTATTTTCGTTTATTAAAATCGCATAAAGTGCAGAAATATGTTAGGTCAGATCGTAAAACCTGCCAGAAAATGGAAATTGTACTAGTTGTTGTTGTTGTTATTGTTGTAGGCGTGTGCCTAGCAACGATTGGGAGTAGGGAGAGTTGGAGTAGGAGTGAGACTCTGTGGGGCATTTAATTGACGTTGACGTCAAAAGTTTGCGGCCTGTGGCATGTGGCACACACAAAACACAAAGGTCGTAAATGTTATCGCAAAATGAGGCAAGCAAACAAATTTCCAAATGTGGAAGAAAAAAAAATAGAATAGAAATAAGACGACTAAAATAATATTTTCCAAAAATTTTTGTGTGTGTGTCAATAAAATTGAAATTGAAGGCAACGGAAATGCATGCAACAGTGGCACAGCATTTGTTGGGATTTCATTGTTTCAGTATTTCAGTATTTCGGTATTTCTGGTATTCGATTTACATTTTAACGAGCTGCTTTTCACACCATGCCACCAAATGAAAAACTAATGGCATAGCGTTAGTCAATGACTCAATTAGATGGCGACCCACAGTTCTGAGTCCCGAGAGAGATACACATGGAGAGAGAGAGAGAGATAAAGTGTGCGACAAAGAGAGAATACATACATGCATACGACTAATGTGAACAGCGATAAATTAAGCGACCCGCAGATGAACAGCAGCTCTTGGAAAACACATCGATCCGATCGATTTACAAACATTAACTCTACTACAGAGAGAGAAAAGATTTTTGTAATATAAATTTCGCTGTTAGAGATTATAGGAAATGTTTGACTTTCTCTGCAGTAATGTATCTGTATCTTTATCCATAGTTATGTATCTGCATCTGCGTTAAGTAGTAATTGTATAAAGCAATAACACTTACCAGGTGGTCCTGGTGGTCCCGGTGGACCCTCGATGATGCCCGTCGGGAACTCGTCACCCTTGATGGTTGTGGTTAGTCCACGATCACCACGATCTCCTTTGTCACCCTGTAAACGAGAAATGAACGAAAAAGCAGAATAAGTCATTGGAAACATTAAAGTGAAAATCAAATGATGACACAAACAGGGCGGAGTATTGCGATGAGGCGGGGCGTCCTCATCTCATACATAAATAAACGATAAATAACGTTGAAAACCGAAAAACAGACAATGGGAGAATCCAGAAAAAAAAAACAATAGCAGACAGCAAGCAGACAGACAGACAGACAAACAGACAGACAGGTAGACAGACACACACTGACGAAAGAGCGAGTAGAGGGATGGACGATGGCTCACTTAAAATGTCACAATGTTTATCCAACAGATACAAAATAGTGTATTAATCCTAGTGACATCTTTGTTTCACTTATGAATCGCTTTCAATCTTTATCTCTTTCCCATTCTCCCTCTTTCTCTGTGTCTTTCTCTCTCTTTTTGTTTTTTTCTCTATCTGTCTGTTGTTTTTCCAGCGTTCACATTGTCAGTGTCTATGTTACTTACCTTTGTGCCAGGTGACCCGGGCACGCCAGGCGGTCCAATTGGCCCTGCCGCACCGGGCTCGCCCTGCACTCCCTGCGGTCCAGTTTCACCGGGTGGTCCATGTTCACCGGCCACGCCCGGATTGCCCGGTTCGCCTGGTGGACCCGGTGGTCCTGGCTCACCAGGTTCGCCCTGTTTTGATTGAAAAATATGTTTATTAGCAAGAAAGACACAAGTTACCAGCTAAAAGAGGCCGAGGAGGAGAAGGTAAACATGCAGTAAACAATGTTTAGACTAGACTAGACAAGACATGTATGTAGACATGTTGAAGGTGACATGCAATATATAATGGAGTGAATGGAAGTACCGTTAGCCGAGAACTTACCTTCAGCTGTATGACCGTCGAAGCGGAGACGTTAACGCCTGCTTCTTGCAAGTCCTTACAACAACAACAAAAAAATAAAATATAAAAAAAATACGCAATGTGTTTTTAAAGATAAAGTTAAACAAACAAAACAATAATAAAAAAAAATATTATTAAATCAAAAATCAAATTATTAAAAATATATAAAAATTAGCTGCTGCAAAATCAAACTGCTTTTAAATAAATAAAAATATTAATAAAGTTTGTTAAAAAAAATTATTAAAATATTAAAAATTCTCAATAAGTTTAATAAAATGCTAGAAATAAATTGTTATAAAATTAAAAATTCTCCAAAACCCAAAGCAAAAAAAAATTGTCATTAAATTTGAACAACCTTAAATTGTCTTTACGTAAATCTAATAAAAAATAATTAAAGTGAAAAAAATAAATGATAAAATTTACGTAAAATGATTGAAACAACTTTTAAATATTTTATAAATTTTTTAAGAATTTTTCTGTTTTTTTTTTTTTTTTTTCTATATTTATTAAGCTTGAGAAAATCGCCTTAGTTAGTTAATACTCAGCTCAGTTTTGTTTTTCTTATGCGCAAAGAATACAGTGAAAAATTCTAATGAAATTGCACAAATAAATCGAAATGGAAATGAAAATAGAAGTTGCAACTGAAGTTGAAGTTTAAGCAAAGCTTTGAATATGAAATATTTCTTGGGCTTTGCACGAAAATTGGAGAAAGACAGAAAAAAAATAAAGAAGAAAAATGTAAAGTGAAATACATAGGAACTACATCAGTTTGCGTAAAACCAATGATGAAAATTCCATAGGAAGTATCCAAGGGACATTTAACATTTCACAAGGATCAGAGACAGGCAGACAGACAGACAGACAGACAGACAGACAGACAGACAGAGACAGGCAGGCAGGCAGGCAAGACAGTAAAGACGATAGAACGTCTGGTATGTTGTGTTGCTGATTCTGTGTCTGGTTTTTAGGTCCTGGTGAAACTGTAAAATGACTAAGCAGAAACTATGCAGAGAAGTAGAAAGAAATTTATTGTGCAGTTTAAACCAAAAGAGCTGAGCCAAGTTAAAAGCATTACGTACAACAATGAGCCAGGATAATAAACAACTACAAAATACAAAATACACAACAACAACAACAACAACAACTACAACAATAATAAGAATTACAATTACAACTACAAATAACAAGTACAACAACTACTAGTGCGACTAGTGCGAAGGACAAGTGTAAAGACAGAGGATAACAACAAATATTTGCAGTTCTCTCTCTCTCTCTCTGTCTCTCTGTCTTTCACTTAGTGTCCAACTGCATTTTGCCTTGAGAAATGGCCATGTCCAGAATGTTGTGCAGAGAGGGAATGGTCATAAGACCAGGGGGAAGTAAGGAGTAGACAGACTTGTCATGTTGAAACATATTTATGGCATGAAATACCTTAACAGCTACAATTTCCGCATAGCCCAACGTGCCGCCATGCAACGTGGTCACCGATCTCTTCAGGCCCTGGGAGAAAAGCAGAGCGCAGTTTTTTTATTTTTTGGATTTTAACATTATATTAAAGAAAGAAAAATTTTTTTTTTGTTGATTTTTGATTTTGATTTTTGCAGCAGCAGCAATTGAAGCTGTTGCATGCGCTGCGACACTTACCTTGACTGTCTGGAAGACATCGACACCCGGATGACCAGTATCGCCCTTTTGACCCTTATCGCCTGGTTTTCCAGCTGCACCCTTCTCGCCACTGATGCCATTGAGTCCCTGGAGGATTTGTTAAACACTTTGAGCAACGAAGATTCTTTAGCTCAAGCATTTGTGTACTTACCGGTTCACCCTTGTCGCCAGCCTCACCCTTCTTGCCACGTTTCCCTCGCTTACCAGCGGGTCCTGGGGGACCTGGTGGTCCTGTAAAATTGGATAATGGTAAAAAAAAAAGTTTTGGTGAGTAAAGCGAGCAAAACTCTCTGTGCAGGTTTATGGTGTCTTAAGGTCAACAGCTGCCGCCTCATTAGTTGCGCATTGAACTTGCCCACTGACCGCAGTCATACTATACCCATGGTCTTCCTTCTCTACATTTTTACACTGCTTTCCCGCTATCTATACTTTTAAGTTTACAAGTTGTCGTCTATCTTTCTTCTGTTTTTTTTTTTATTTTTTGTGTGCGCTTTTTGCGCAGTTTTCCCGCAACTTGTGCAAATTCATTTAGCTGAAAAATGACTTTCGCTGCATTTTGTCCATGACAGAAGCCAAAGGACACAGCATAGAAGACAGAGGACAAAGTACAATGGACAAGGGGCGCACCAAAATATTTATAACCACTTTGGCTGCTATTATTTTAGCACTGTGGAAAAGTTTATCTGCTGCTGCTGCTCGTGCTCTTGCTTCTGTTGCTGCTAGCTAGAAGATGCAACAAGAAGATGTTGCAAGGACAAAAGCAGCACTGAGATGCTTTTCAATTATTTCGCATGCAATTTTACGGCGCATAAAATTGCCGGCATCATGCAACGTGCAACGTGTAACGCGCAACGCGCAACGTACATCGTGCTTTATGCTTAGTCCTGGCAATTATTCTTATTGCAGTCGC
This sequence comes from Zaprionus obscuricornis, assembly GCA_037044475.1. Lineage (NCBI taxonomy): Eukaryota > Metazoa > Arthropoda > Insecta > Diptera > Drosophilidae > Zaprionus > Zaprionus obscuricornis. The sequence goes on along the minus strand of JBAMBR010006785.1, from coordinate 7,283 downwards.
CTTGCGCAATGTTGTCGCTGTTATTCTTATTGTTCTTGTTGTTGTTATTATGGTTTTTCTAGCTGTTCATGTTGTTGTTGTTGTTGTTGTTATTGTTGTGTTTATTACTCTTGTTGTTACTCGTTTGTTGCCTAGAGACAGGAAATTAACACCTACATAAAATGCCGAAGCCAGCAGCTCAAGTCAAAGGCAAAGCCCTAGCTGAATCCCAGGTTAAAGCTAAGGCTAAGTCGATGCAGATACCGATGCCGATGCCAATGCCGAGCCATGTCTGGGGCTGCTTTTTTGCCGGCAAGCTCAAATGAAGTAGGTGTGAAAATATTTAATTAAAATAACAGCTAACAGCCAGAGCAACCAGCAGCCAGCAGCCAACAGCTAGCTACAAAACATGATAACAACATTCAGGTTCAGTTCAGTTAAGTTAAGTCTAGTCCGTTCCAGTGGCGTCGACAGGGGCAAAAAACCAAGAGAAAAAAATTTTTTTGTAATATTTTCGAAATGTAATGAAAAGTCGAAAAGTGCAAAAAAAAGAAAAACTTTTATGTTTATTCACTTTGCTGCTGCTTAAGAGCTGCTCAAATTTCTATTACTTAAACCTCACTCTCTTTACCTTTAACTCCCCCTCTACCCCTCTACCCTTTGCCCACTCTGTAGCAGTCTACGCCACAGATAACAGCACAACAAATACAACAATGGCAACAGGAAACACGCGCCGCTTTCTTCTTATTTTTTTTTTTTCTCTCTTCTGACTTTTGTATATTATTATTATTATTTTTTTTTTTTTGCTTTTGTTTTTGTGCGTTTTTATTTTTATTTATTTTTTTTTGCTTCTTTCGGCTGCTGTTTAATAATTGTTGTAATTAAGCAATTCCGTTCTCAACAAAGAAAGGTGCAAAAGCATCTGAAGTACAAGAAGAGAAGGAAAACGCCAAAGGCGAAAGCAAAAGCAAAAAGCAAAGGAAGTGCCGGCAAACAATTTAAATTCATTTCGAGGCAAAATGGCGCCACAAACTACCAAAAGTGTACACAAAAAAAAAAAAAACAAAAAAAAAAAAGGGCACGGCACGCGTCGACTTCTCGCATGGGCGGCACTCGCCTTTGGGGCGTGGCACATTATGCTTCTAGGTGCGATGTGAGTCAGAGCAGTCGAAGCAGTTTTTGTAGCAGCATGACTCCAGACGCCCCTCTAATGCAGGCAGCTCATTTAATTAAAAAAAAGATTTTTCTTGCCACGTTGCGTTGAAAGGGCAACGACAGCAGCGTAAGAGCAATGGAAAGCAATGGAAAGGGAAGTGAAAGCAGTGGAAAGGCGCCAAGAGAAGAAAACAGCAAACAGCAAAAGTGTTAGCTTAGACTTTGAGCAGCATAAAGTAGAACGGAAGCCATAAGTCAAATTATAATCAATAGTAAAATTGATATTAGTGTGGCAAAGGTGTGAAGCATTGCAGCGTGTGAAATATTTAATAGCATTAAGAAATTTTCGAATATGTTCAAGTTTTTTTTTGAAACTTTACAATTTTCTTTTTTCACAATTTTATTACATTAAATTTTACGCAGAGCTTTGAAAATATCTTTAGACACTGTGCAGTTGTGCAGGAGGAGAGGGGAAGAGGCAGTAGAATACTGTGCAGCATTTTGCCAAGTAATAAAAGCTAACCAATTAAGCGTGGCTAAGACGCAGACACAGCTTGAAACAATGGACGGTTGCCATGGCCAACAGGCGTAGAAGCTGTGATGTTGTGATGCTGCTGCAGCAATAAGCTGTTTGAGCCTTTGCTGCTGCTACTGCTGCTGCTGTTGGGTAACTTGGCAACTTGGCAACTCGGCAACTTGGCTAACTGGGGCGTCAAGTGTCGTAAGCCAAAGCCAAACGGAAGTGTCGAGGCACCAAAAGAGTCGAGTTAACAATGCCAAAAGGAAGGCAGCTAACATTAAAAAAAAAAAAGTACTGCTAGCGAGAGCGACGCACAGAGAAACGACAACGACGACGACGAGAAGTAAGACAAAAAGAAAAGAAATAAGAAATAGAAGTGAAAATTGCGCTTAATCTAATAACAACATAATAATCATAATCATAATCATAATATCGTTTGCCTTCACATGCTTCTCTTTCTCTCTCGCTCTATCACTCTCTCTCGCTCTTTGTCTTTGTATTTTTCTTTGGCAGTTTTTACCATTAATGCCGCATTTTTCGTATTATTTTCGCGTTGATGTCGACGCGTCGCAAAACGTCTCTCGATGCTTTCTCGCGTTTAGCTTGTCGCTTTTGGCTTACAGTTTGTTGACTGTTAATGGTGTTTTGTTTCTTCTGCTTTTGCCTCTTTCCACTGTTGCTTACTTAATGCGCTAAGAAATCCCATTGTGCTATACACTCACACATACACACACATATATATATTGAGTAAGTGTGAGAGCTGACAGGCTGCTTAAACTAAGTGCGCGTCCTGCTGATAAAGTTGTTAAGTTAAAAACTTCTTATTTTTATTTGCTATACACTGTGAGAAAAAAAAACAAACAAGCATATACAGTCGCGTACATGTTGAAACATGTAATTATATTGAGTCTTACGTCTCTTTACTCTTTTTGCACTATGTACTCTCATTGCTCTTCTCAGTTTTGATCATGAGTCGCCGCTTAATGATAATGATGATAAGTGTGTAAAACTCAAGATTATGATGATGATGATGATGATGATGATAATGGCAATTGAACGTACTCAATGAGCGCGTGATGCAAGTCTCATGATATACTCTTACACACACACATAAGAGTTGCCCCATAAATCTATATCGATGTCGTTCTACGTTCTTCACACTTCACACTTCAATCTTCTCTTACACTTTGCCATGGACTGTTAGTCGTTGACTAAAGTAGCATTTATACCTAAAAGCCTGCGTCGCAGTGTCAACATTAGTTCAACACAGCTGCAGCAGCGCATCCCCCTCGTTAACGTTTTGCTGTCGCAGAGACAGCGGCGATGCTGGCATGACAGGCAGCAAACGAAATATGGAAGATTCCTTGTCTTGTCTTTGGTCTCAGTCGCTGTCGCTGTCGCTGTTTCAGTCTCAGTTGCCTTCAGATACAGCTACAGCTACAGCTACAGCTACAGCTTTGGCTTTCGCTTTGGCTCAACTGGCAGAGCGGAAAAAAGGAATTATGTCAAGTTGTGCGCGTAATAAATACTCGGAATCGTTTACGTGCGTACAACACCACAACGACACGTACAACAAACAAAAGCTAAACAAGTCGACAAACAGAAAGAGATAGACCAAGAAAGAGAGAGAGAGAGAGAGAGAGCGAGTAGCAGCAGCAGCAGCAGCAGCAGAGTGTAGGCAATTGACTCTTGACTCAAAGACTGTAGTCTAAGGGACATTGAGTGCTACTGCTGCTGCCATTATCCAACTTTGCCGACACACTTGGGAACCTCATTGGAACTCATCGGGGATTTGAGTAGTTTCGCCTGAACGCAACGCAAAACTTGCTTAAATATTCAAATCGTAGAGTACGAAAACTTATAGCAACTATGGAGTAATCAAGAAATCCCATTAACTCATTAGCTATAATCAGCAGCAGTAGCAGTAGCAGCAGCAGCAGAAGAAAGCAACAGAAAATCCCATGAGAAAAATAACAAAAAAAACTTCACATATTGAAACATTGGAATCAAATTTACATTTGTTGCTTAAACTTTATGCTATGCATAGCATCTAAATTTTAGCTATTTATATAGTTGCTATATCTATTACAGTTTTCCCCCACATATATATATATATACCATATATAGTTAGGCTCGTCAGCAATTGAGTTCAGTTTCCATTTTCAATCGAAGTCAAAGCCATTGATGCGGCAAATCGCAGCCTCAATTTAAGGTTTAGCTTCGTTTTTATTTTTTTTTTTGGGTTTGAGTTTTTAGCTTGACTTTTAGATTGGCCGCCATTTTGTTTGCACTTTTCGCCAACCTGATTGCTCTACTTCGATTAATGAGTGTGTGTGTGTGTCTGTGTGTGCGTAAATAACGCTGATCTTTGACTTATGAGCAAAAGCTTTAAGTCACTGAAGCAAAACTTTGTTTAAGCAGCGGTAGCAGCAGCGTTTATCTAATGAATTTGAAACCCTCAGAGGCTCCAAAAATTTTCATAGAAAACGTAAACTAGCAAATTGTACCTGCTACAGTAAACACTCGCTAAATAAAAACTAATTTAATTTCTACTATGAAAATTTTAACAAATTTTATCGAATGATTACTGTACGCGGATTGTGTATGCAGAGAAGAAGCTAAAGTGAACTATGTAGTATGCTGTGAGCTGTGGCAGCTGCGGCATGCGACTTGGCAAACGTTCATTCTGTCAAGGACGTCTGCGTGCGAAATGAACTCGACAAAGCAAACATTGATGGAAAACTTTTTAACTGAACTTTTGCCGTGTCGTCATTTGCTGCCGTTGCATCCTTGACTCAACTGTAAAACTCTGCCAAAAAAACAAAAAACAAAAAACGGCAGCAAGCATATTCATATTGTCATACGCACTGCCAGCTATGCTACACTGCACAAAATTTGTCTGCGATAATTGTAGAGAAAAGTTAAAAATATTTGATAAATATATTTTTTTTTTTTTTGGTGAAAATTGTCAAAAAATTGCAGAAAATTCATAAAATTTAGACTGCAATTTTGCTGTAACAAAAATTATAATTGCATATGAAATGTTGATAATTTGCTAAGGAAATATAAAAATTCGATTTCATATTGCTGTCAATTTAGATTTGCATTTCTCTCAGTGTATATGGTAAGTTGCAAAACTTTCTTGTTTATGTCAATGTACAAACTCTTTTTCCCCCCAATCCTATCCCTATTATGCAGGGACACTTGATTTGTTCTACATTCTCTCTTAGCTCTCAGTTTACAGTTTCCATACTTGCGCTTTTGCTGTCAGCTTGTCAGCTGTTGCTATTTTGTCTGCGAGTTGCCGTTGAGAAAGTGCAATAAATGCATTTGCGATGTCAAGGAGATGTGATATGCGATATGCACCAATTGTAACAACAATAAGTAACAACAAAAACAACAATAACAATAACAAGTAAATAGAACAACAAACATTGTATTATAAGAAGCTGCTGCTTGTACATGTTATGCATAGAGAAAGAGAGGAAAAACTCTTATAGCTTGCAGCTTGCTGCTTGGTTCCTTGTTGCCTTGTTGTTGTTTTAGCTGTTGTTGCTATTGTTGCTGTTGTTGCTGTTGTTGTTATTATTGTCCTTTGTGCTGTTGTGTTCGCTTGATATGCGATACTTTTTCGTATAATTCTTGTCTTTTGCCACAGCTAAAAGTCTGAGTCTCTTCTTACGTTAACGGTACTTTGCCTTTGTCTCGGAAGTTCTTGCTACTGTTTCACTGTCAACAGGATTCCAACTCTCAGACACACAGAAAGAAAGGAGATACACACAGAGAGAGCAGACACACACACACACACACAGACAGAGACACAGAGACACATACATATGTTTTCATATCGCGTAAATCTTTGTCTGTTGCTGCCTGCATCTGTTGGCGCTGTAACCTTGCAACAGCTGGTCGAACAGGTTAAGCTTTACTCTTCACCCTTCGCGCTTTAACACTTCGATTTGATTTAGTTGAGCTCATTAAGGAAACCTGTTTTTGGGGTTTTAGCCAACAACTTGGCATAATATATATTATATATATACACATATATATCTTGGTCATAAATCAGCAAAATGTGTGTGAAACATCGATATAATGAGCGACAAAGGACACCTCAAATGTTGAGCGCATGTTTCTAGGGTATTAAATGATTACACAGTAAATAATGAATTTTATATTTTGACATTTTCAATTTATTATACGAAAAGTTTCAGATTGCCTTGGCAAGTGAGAATCTTGTGAAACACTTTTACTACTACTACGATGCTGCTGCTGCTGCTGCTGGTTTATCTTAATTGCTGCAGCATAATTATAGCTTTATCTGCATTTGAGCAGCAGGCAAGAATATTTCAATGGCTGCTAGCAGCATTTAGCTGCAAGTTTGTATTATATTTGCGTAATTAGTGCAGTTGAATGAGCACAAAGCAAACATAATTGAGTTACGGTCAGCAATAGCTTCATCTGCTCTCTCTCTCTCTCTCTCTCGCTGTCTTTGTCTCTGTGTCGATGCTTGGCATAATTATTTGTGGACTTCTTGTTGTTGTTGTTGTTGTTGTTGTCTATCTATGCATCAATTACACAATTGTTGTAGCTCTTCTCTTCACTGTTATTGCCTCAAGTTGTTGCCAAATTATGTTGTTCTTGTTATACGTTGCCTACATTGTCTGTGCAGACAGAATTATGGCATAGTTTTAATAAGCATGTCTACAGCATAACAAGTATTACAGTCAGACAAGAACAGAGACAGTATGAGTGAGAGTGTGAGAGAGAGAGACAGAGTAAGAGTATATGTCGTACTCCTTTTGCATAGTTTATCTTTAGTATTATTAGTGTCAAGTTAAAGCTGCATGCCATCGCTTATGCCTGCAGTCAGACAAATGACAACTGCAAATAGCACTTTGTGTCTCTCTCTCTCTCTTCTCTCTCTCTCTCTCTGTCTGTCTTTTTCTATGTCTGTGTCTCTTGTGTATTTGCTGGCTGGCAGCTATGGCAGCAAATGACTGACAAATCTGTTGCATTTGCGAATCCGTTTGTTGCATGCAACAACCCATCGATTTGTCGACTCGTTTTTAGCAGCTTTAGCAGCTCTTGCCTAATGAAATGACAGCCATAAATTCACTGCACTAATCAGCTGGGACGCCTATGCATTCTGCCTAGTCTCTACACTTGACTCTCTTCTCACTCTCTGCTCTGCTCTGCTCTTGTTGTCGCTTTTGTTGCAAATTTATCTGCATTGCGTGTATGCGCAGCCTTTATAGCTGTCTAATTCATTTCGACCACATAGCTCTAACTATCTCTATCTCTTTCGCTCTCTCTCTCTCTCTTGCACTTGTCGGCAACTTTTTTTCATATTATTTTTTTATAGTTTGCTGCAGCAGCACAATACTTCATTGCCCTCAACAGGTGGACAAACGTGCAACGTGCAACGTGTTGGCAATTAATTAAACATTCATTTGAAATTGTGCCACGCCTTATTTTGTTACGCCTGCAATTACACATGTAAACATGCCACGCTTGACAAATATGTATGTATGTATGTATGCGGTTCACCCGCCATAAATATTCTTTTTTCTAGCTGTAATTGCCCAACAACAGAATACAACAGTTAATTGCAAATTGCATTGCATTCACT